>CAUYPK010012964.1:0-24475 GCA_963574355.1 Loris lydekkerianus
TCAGAATTCTACCAAACCTTTAAAGAAGAACTAGTACCTATATTACTAAACCTCTTCCAAAATATAGAAAAAGAAGGAATATTACCTAACACATTCTAAGAAGCAAACATCACCTTGATCCCCAAACCAGGGAAAGACCCAACAACCAAAGAAAATTATAGACCAATATCACTAATGAATATTGATGCTAAAATACTCAATAAGATCCTAACAAACAGAATCCAACAACACATCAAAATAATTATACACCATGACCAAGTCGGATTCATCCCAGGGTCTCAAAGCTGGTTCAATATACGTAAATCTATAAATGTAATTCAGCACATAAACAAGCTAAAAAATAAGGACCATATGATTCTTTCAATTGATGCAGAAAAAGCTTTTGATAATATCCAGCATCCCTTCATGATCAGAACATTTATGAAAATTGGTATAGAAGGGACATTTCTTAAAGCAATAGAGGCCATCTACAGCAAACCCACAGCCACTATCATAGTGAATGGAGTTAAATTGAAATTACTTCCACTTAGAGCAAGGTTGCCCATCATCTCCATTGCTCTTTAACATTGTCATGGAAGTTTCAGCCATTGCAATTAGGGAAGAAAAGACGATCAAGGGTATCCACATATGGTCAGAAGAGATCAAACTTTTGCACTTCACAGATGATATGATCATATACCTGGAAAACACTAGGGATTCTACAACAAGACTTTTAGAAGTGATCACAGAATACAGCAATGTCTCAGGCTACATAATCAACACCCATAAATCTGTAGCCTTTATATATACCAACAATAACCATGCCGGAAAAGCAGTCAAGGACTCTATTCTTTTCACAGTAGTGCCAAAGAAGATGAAATATTTGGGACTATACCTAACAAAGGACGTGAAAGATCTCTACAAAGAGAACTGCGAAACTTTAAGAAAAGAAATAGCTGAAGATGTTAACAAATGGAAAAACATACCATGCTCATGGCTGGGAAGAATCAACAGTGTTAAAATGTGTATATTACCAAAAGCAATATATAATTTTAATGCAATTCCTATTAAAGCTCCATTGTCATATTTTAAAGATCTTGAAAAAATAATTCTTCATTTTATATGGAATCAGAAAAAACCTCGAATAGCCAAAACATTACTCAGCAATAAAAACACAGCAGGAGGAATCACGCTACCTGACCTGAGACTACTATAAATTGATAGTGATCAAAACAGCATGGTATTGGCACAAAAATCAGAGAGGTAGATGTCTGGAACATAATAGAGAACCAAGACATGAATCCAGCTACTTACCATTATTTGACCTTTGACAAGCCAATTAAAAACATTCAGTGGGGAAAAGATTCCCTATTTAACAAATGGTGCTGGGTGAACTGACTTGGCAACCTGTAGAAGATTGAAACTGGACCCACCCCTTTCACCATTAACTAAGATACACTCTCACTGGATAAAAGATTTAAACTTAAGACATGAAACTATGAAAATACTTGAAGAAAGTACAGGGAAAACTCTTGAAGGAATTGGCCTGGGTGAATATTTTATGAGGAGGACTCCCCAGGCAATTGAAGCAGTACCAAAAATACACTACTGGGACCTGATCAAACTAAAAAGCTTCTACACAGGCAAGAACATAGTAAGTAAAGCAAGCAGACAGCCTTCAGAATGGGAGAAAATATTTGCAGGTTATACCTCCAATAAAGGTCTAATAACCAGAATCCATAGAGAACTCAAACATATTAGCAAGAAAAGAACACATGATCCCATCTCAGGGTGGCAAGGGAGTTGAAGAGAAACATCTCTATAGAAGACAAACGTACGATCTACAAACACATGAAAAAAAGCTCATCATCCTTAATCATCAGAGAAATGCAAATCAAAACTACTTTGAGATATCACCTAACCCCAGTAAGAGCAGCCCACATAACAAAATCCCAAAACCAGAGATGTTGGTGTGGATGTGGAGTAAATGGCACACTTCTACACTTCTGGTGGGAATGCACACTAATACATTCCTTCTGAAAGAATGTTTGGAGAATACTTAGAGACCTAAAAATAGACCTGCCATTCGATCCTATAATTCCTTTACTAGGTTTATACCCAAAAGACCCGAAATCACAATATAACAATGACATCTGTACCAGAATGTTTATTGGAGCCCAATTCATAATTGCAAAGTCATGGAAGAAGCCCAAGTGACCATCGACCCACGAATGGACTAGCAAATTGTGGTACATGTATACCATGGAATATTATGCAGCCTTAAAGAAAGATGGAGACTTTACCTCTTTCATGTCTACATGGATGGAGCTGGAACATATTCTTAGCAAAGTATCTCAGGAATGGAAGAAAAAGTATCCAATGTACTCAGCCCTACTATGAACTAAATTATAGCTTTCACATGAAGGCTATAATCCAACTATAGCACAAGACTATGAGGAAAGGGCAAGGGAGGGGAAGGAAGGGGTAAGGTTAGGTTGGAGGAAGGGTAATGGGTGGGGCCACACCTACAGTGCATCTTAGAATGGGTACAGGCGAAATTTACTAAATGCAGAATACAAATGTCTATATACAATAAATAAGAAAATGCCTTGAAGGCTACGTTGAACAGTTTGATGAGAATATTTCAAATTGTATATGAAAGCAGCACATTGTACCCCTTGATTGCACTAATGTACACAGCTATGATTTAAGAATAAAAAATAAAAAAAGAATTGCGTATAGTCCACATCAGAAAAACAGATATCTCAGTAGAAACTTTACAGAACAGGAGAGAATGGAATCATGTATTCAAAGTGCTGAAAGAGGGCAGTGCCTGTGGCTCAAAGGGTCCCGACCCCATATGTCAGAGGTGATGGGTTCAAACCCAGTTCCGGCCAAAAAAAAAAACAACTGCAAAATAGTGAAAGAAAAAAATCTTCCAGCCAAGAATACTACATCTAGGAAAGTTATTCCTCATTAATGTAGGTGATATAGAGTCCTTCACAGACAAGGAAAAACTGAGGGAATTCATCACTGCTAGACCAGTCTTATAAGAAATTCTTAAAAGAGTTGCAAATTACCATCATGAAAACACATGAAAGTATCAAATTCACTGGTAAAGCAAACATACAAATTAGAAAGAAAAAGAGCTCAAATGATACCACTACAGAAAACCCACAAACTACAATGATAATAAGGGTAAAAGAAAGGAACAAAAGATACACAAAACATACAGAAAACAATTAACGATATTACAGGGAAAAAGCCTCCCATATCAATAATAACCTTGAATGTAAACAGATTAAATTTTCCAGTTGAAAGATATAGAGGCATCAAGAACTTAAAATAAGAAAAAGGCAGTCTCTTCAATAACTGAGACTGGGAAACTGAAAAAGAATTAAACTAAACCCCCATCTCTCACCATACCCAAAAATCAAATAAAAATGGATTAAAGACTTAAATCCAAGATGTGAAACAACTAAAAGAAAACATCGGGGAGATACTCTAGGACACTGGTCTCGTCTGGGCAAAGATTTTTTTGTGTAAGACCTCAAAGTCACAAGCAACAACAACAAAAAAACGAAAAGCAAATAGGCCAGTGAGATGACATTAAGCTCAAAAGCTTCTGCACAGTCAAGGAAACAATCAATGAAGTGAAGAGATGATCTACAGAACAGGAGAAAATATTCGCAAATTACCCGTCTGACAGGGGATTAATAAACAGAATATAAAAGGAGCTCAAACAACTCAATAGCAAATCAAACAATCTAATTAAAAAACAGGCAAAAGATCGGAATAGACATTTCTCAAAAGAAGACATACAAATGGCCAATAGGTACATGAAAAAACAATGCTGAACATCACTTATCAGAGAAATGCAAATCAAAACCACAATGAGATATCATCTCACTCTAGTTAGAATGACTTTTTTTTTTTTGGTAGAGACAGAGTCTTACTTTATCGCCCTTGGTGGAGGGCTGTGGTGTCACACAGCTCACAGCAACCCCAACTCCTGGGCTTAGGTGATTCTCTTGCCTCAGCCTCCGGAGTAGCTAAGACCACAGGTGCCGGCCACAACACCTGGGTATTTTTTTGTTGCACTTTGGCCAGTGCTGGGTTTGAACCCGCCACCCTCAGTATATGGGGCTGGCACCCTACCCACTGAGCCACAGGCACCACCCTAGAACGACTCATCAAAAAAACAGGGAGTAACAGATGCTGGCAAGGGTGTGCAGAAAGGAGAACCCTCCTACACAGTTGTTGGGAATGCAAATTAGCACAGCCATTATGAAAAATGGTATGGAGGCTCCTCAAAAAAACTAAAACTGAACTACCATCCAACCCAGAAATCCCATGGCTGAGCGTATAGGCAAAAAAAGAAAATAAATATAGCAAGGAAATATCCGCACTCCTATGTTTATTTCACCACTATTCACAAGAGCCAAAACATGGACTCAACCTAAGTGCCCATCAGTTGATGAATGGATAAAGAAAATGTGGTATACATACACAACAGAGTATTATTCAGCCATTGAAAAAAATGAAATCCTTATTTATAGCAACATGTATGAAACTGAGGGTCATTGTGCTTAGTGAAATAAGTCAGGTACAGAAAAATATTCCATATGCTCGCTCATAAGTGGGAGCTAAAAAAGTTGAGTACATAGAAGTAGAGAGTAGAATTGTGGTTATTAGAAGTTCTGCATCCTCTGGAGTTCTGCCACGTAATTCAGAGCTTGCATTTGCATTTGTTAATAAGGCTATGTTCGTGCCAGGGAGTACTATAACTTTAATTATCCTAAGTCAATGAGAAAAGAACAAGGGTAGAGTTAACACACAAATAATATGTTCATGCAAAGTGAAAGGCTAACTATGTCATGGCATATATACAAATAAGAATCTGTAAGTAGTAAAATAAAGCAAACGGTACAAAAATTGCTCTACCCTTAGAGAAAATAAACCGTAGGAATGCCAAGCTCAAAAGAACCCGCACTGTGAACCGTGGGTACCACATATTCTTATTAATGGTGACCTTTGTCATCATAATCATACTGAATTAATGTCACAATTTTTAATTCCATTTTTATCCTTTTTTTTTTAATTCCTAAATTGGTTTGGATTTCATAACAGTAAAAAATATAATAAGATTCATAAGTTTTGGCTCAGCACCTGTAGCTCAGTGGTTAGGGTGCCCCCCACATACACCAAGGGGGGCAGGTTCGAACCCAGCCCGGGCCTGCTAAACAACAATGCCAACTACAACAAAAAAAAAATAGCCAGGGGTTGTGGTAGGCCCCTGTAGTCCCAGCTACTTGGGAGGCTGAGGCAAGAGAATCGCTTAAGCCCAAGAATTAGAGGTTGCTGTGAGCTGTAATACCACCACACTCTACTGAGGGCGACATAGTAAGACTGTCTCAAAAAAAAAAAGATTAGTAAGTTTCTGTATAGTTTTACATTTATACATATGTAAATAATATTCTCATAAAATTATTCTAACTCAACACGGGTAGGAGAATTTGAAAAGGAATCAAAAGGGATCAAAAAGGGATCTCAATAATACTTATGTTTGTCTGCCAAATTAAAATTTTATTATTCATCTAGAAAGATCTACTTTTATTGATCTAGAATTCAGGGGTAAATTTATTGCCTGCATCTCAAAGATGGAGATTTGGATAACCTAGGAATCAAGATTTTCAACCAAGATTTTGCAACAAACATGGAAATGCATACAAAAACTTACACACAAACATTCATAGCAGACTTATTCATAATAACCGCTGTATTCATGATATGTAGTACATATATGCATGCCAGCTGGGGATGGCACGTGCATGTAAAGTTACATGTTATTGCCAGTGGCACACATGCTAGACATTCTGCTTAAGTTTCCTTTTATCTGTATTCATTAAAAATTGAACACCTTGCACACAGGAAGTACAACTTCCCAGTCTTTTGACCTCTTCACTGAACTTGGTAATAATGTATCCTGCAGAGCACCGCCCCACTCCTCTCAGGAAACACTTGTGATCATTTTTCTCATTTCTTCCTAAGCAAATTCCTATGTAATAAATCCCTACATCATACCACATGGTCACCTACACTTTGGAGAAATGTTTTTATTCTCTCTATTCTCTCTTTTCTCTCATCACCCCCTTTTGACTGACACTTCACCCAGCAATGATGGCTTCCCTTCAAATATCAAAGAGATATAAAATGGATGTGTATTCTAATTTGTATAATTTTTGCATTTTCCCCACAATTCTTGAAAACTGGAGGACATTTTCTTCTTTCTTCTTCTGGTTTATCCATTACAAGGTCACCACTCGCTTACACAAACTTTGGTCATAAGTAGCAAAAAACAACAGCAACAAAATGAAACTGAGCACTTGCCTTAAGCTCATTGGTGTCAGCCAGTTTGGCTTTAAGCTCAGTGTTCAATTCCCGACATTCTTTCAGCTCCCTCTGCAACCTCTCCACCTGTTTCTGTAACTTCCTGGTGGTGAGGTGTGCCTCATCCCTCTCCACGGCCAAGGCTGTGCGCACCTGCTTCTCCTCCTCCAGCTGGGCTATTTTCTGCCGGAGGAGGTTCATGTGCAGTTCTTTGCTCTCCAGTCTTTCTTTCTGAGTCTTTAGCTGGTTTGATATGAACAGAAAATTTTTTTTAAAATAATAATTGAACAGTCAGTAAATATAAGTGAATTACTCAGATAATGTTGACCTTTATCTACACTTCAATAAGACTAATTTGTAAACCTTCAGAAAAGGTCATTGTATTTCTTGTCCTCATTGCATTTTTTTATTCATACCTTTTCCAAGAATTAATTTTGTAGCTGCAAAGTATGAGACAAAAGAGCCACAGAAAATGTGCAGAGAGTCAGCTTTCAACGTGATTCTCTCCAATATTATGTGCATAATAATAAAAATGTGAAATTACTTTTAAAACTGTTAAAATGGTTTTATTAAGGGCAGAATATAATAAGACAGAGAGATAAAATCCACCCAACATCTAATGGCCACAATATCTGAATGGTTGTTTTCTGAAACAAGAAAGGGTGCCGATTAGCATTGTAACCTAGACTTGCTAATGTCAATCCCTTAGAAAAGGACTAAGTGGCCCCCCATGTGAAAGTTGATATATAAAGATATATATGTATATGTATGTATGTATATATAGATAGATAGATAGATATAGATATAGATATAGATATATAGATATGGATATATAGATATGTGTGTGTGTATATATACATTTTTTTTTTTTTTGCAGTTTTTGGCCTGGGTTGGGTTTGAACCCGCCACCTCTGGCATATGGGGCCAGCACCCTACTCCTTTGAGCCACAGGCACCACCCGAAAGTTGATATATTTTTAAGGTAGGAGATACCAAAGAGATTTTTAAGAAAGTTTTATTTAGATATCTAAAATCTTAGAAGTAAAAGGGACTTCCAGAAGGTTCACTGATGTCTTTGTTATATGCCTGGCCTGTAAGAACCCCACAACAAGCAGGGAACAGCTCCTCAAACAACGCTTATCATTGGCAATCAAACTTGATGAAGGAAATTAGAGTGATTTTTAGAAAATGACTGTGGACTATAAGAGGGGAAAAAAAATCTTTCTGGGTTCCACATGTCGCAATTAGTGAGTGGAATATTAAGCACAGAAACCTCTGTCATCTGTTATAAATATTAAGATCATGTAGAATTACTGAATGTTCCAGCTGAAGACCGTCGCATTCTCCCTGGTTATCTGGTCTGCGTTTGGGACATGTTAGAAGACCTCATTGAAGTGCTGCTTTAAGTATCTTGCCTAATACTGACAGCTGCATCCATGTCCAGAACGCTTTTAATATTTTCCTAACCAAACTCCCTTTCTCAACCTTCTTTGTACCAAATTCCAGTCCATTGCAAATGTATACTGGTAAGTTCTAGACACTGGTAATTTTAATAATTATGTGATTCTTAGGAAAGAATGGCTTTGGATACTGAGAAAATGGATCAATTACTGAGGAGAACATTGGAAAGAGTGGTAGCTAAATTGAATGTCTCTGATGGTAATAGATAGGGCTTGTCTGCTGTCTTTTATAAAATATTTCTCAAGATATGGTCCATGTAGAAGAGGCCAAAGGAAAATAAAGCATCTTCTATGAGCCAAGAGTTCAAAAATGTTATTAAAAACTAACAACTGCTTGGCATAGATATCATCCCCATCTTAAATATGAGGAAATAGAGACAGAGAGGTATATAATTTGTCCAAGGTCACACAGCTTGATGGAGTCTAATTGGGAACCCAGATGTGACTCATTACACAGCCTCTATACTAGAATTCTACCATAGAATTTTCTCCTAAGAACTAATGTAAGAAAACATCTGTGTTTTCCTATTTCTTTCCCCAACACCAATAATTACATGAGTAATAATCACATTTTATCCCTTTCATCTATTCATTCATTGATTTAATCTAAACTCTTTCTAACCCTTTCTTTGAGTGAATGCAAAGTAAGCCCTTCTCTCTCTACTTTCTGGAGAGAGGCAGTGATGGCTAGATGTCTTCCCTGTGCTCTTCTTCCAAAGTAATAGAAACTGGGAATTTTTTAGGTAGATAGATGGCTACCCAGAATAAAGGCTACATATGCAAACATCCCTTGCTGCAAGTTTTGACCATCAGAACATATTCTAGCCATGGGATATAAGGTTCTTGTAGCAAATTCTGGGTGCCTTTTTCAAAAGACACCTCCTATATGTTCTTTTGCATCCCTCTTCCCCATCCCTTTCTTCTCTTCTGCCTAGAACGCAGATGGTTGTTCTAAGCACTATTTTGAACCATGAAGATAAGGACTCCCCTAGGGATAAGAAATGAATGAGCTGAAATGAGCACAGTTCCTTAAAGACTTTACAGAGCGGAGCCCAGCAGAGCATCACACCAGCCCTTAGCAGGATGAATTTTCGGAATTCATGTAGGAAGAGAAAAAAAGAAAGGCTTCTCCATTGTTTAAGCCACTGTTATTTAGCATCTTTATTACTCACAGGGAAGCATAACTTTAGGTGACAGATACACTTACCTACTCGTCAGACTTGAAATTGAGCCTCAAAATCCTAAATACATATTTTTATAATATATTTCCTAGCCACTCTGTTGGTGGCAAATTATTTTTCAATATTTGTGTTTCTCAGCAATTCCTTCTGTAAACACTAGCAAGTTTTAATAGCCCCTACCTTTCTCTGCAGATTGTAGGCAGTGGTCTTGCTTTCAATGACTGCTTTGCTCTCAAGGCGGACCAGCTGCTCTGTGCGAGCTAAAACCACATCCAGGCGCATGTCAAAGCCAAGTTCAGCAGCCATCTGGTCCAATTTCATTTTTTCTGAAAGCTGATCCAGAAATTTAAGATACTAAACCCAAGAACAAAAATTAAAAGGAGACATAAAGGTAAAAGTGAGTGGGTGATCTCATAGTACCCTTCTCTTTCTCCCAAGCTTACAGGTAGTTCTCTTTAAACCCAGAATGGAGCCTGGACTTTGACCCCAATATTGGTAATAAATTTTTGAATCGCCCTGCCAGTTTCCTGCCCTCTCCTTGTTAAAGGACTCTTGACATTCCTGATCAGGAACCTGGAGGTTCAACCTTAACATTATGCACTTTTTCTGACCCTGCCATATGACAAATTTGGCTATGGTCCTGATTTATAGCCTCATCTCTCTGCTTTGGCAATATACTGCCGGGACAGCGCCCCTCGCAGGCTAATCTAACCTCTGACATCCACCCATGCACTTTCCATGGGAAATTTTCCCACCTAACTGACCTCAAAGGTGGATATTGGCAACTTATGCGGTTGCCACTTAGCTCTACATATCACTCCAAACTCCAAGCTCTCCGTACACACAAAATCTGAGCAACATTTTGGTTCAATTATTTTTTACTTACAAAGTTTTAGAAAATCTCTTCAAAGGTGTTTAATGAACAAAGGTAAATAAACAGCATCCTAGTATAAAATAGAGCTTATAAAGAAAGTCAAAGTTCATATTTTAACAGGTTCAAGTTACAAAACTATTTAAGGGCCTTCCTCCACTTGATTTCTATGGTTTATCTGGCTATGCCCAGATGAAGAATAATGCTTACTAAGTGCCGGCTGGATAAGCAAATCAGTCGATGAGTTTTCTATACTATAATTTTATGATTTGGATTCTATCTTTGCTATTATATCCTGATTGCAATAACTTCTAATTTATCTAGCATTTGCAGGTAACTCAGTGTTTAAGTAAACATAATTTCCTGCTAACTGAATGAAGCATACCAGCTTAAAGCCCAAGGCTATTTTTTAATCATCAGTATAAAATTATTTGTAAGTGTATATTTTCCAATTGTGTTAAATGGTATACATATGAATATGATTCAATCTCTTCTCTGTAAGTCACAGTCACCGCAAATATCACTTACTGTCTTGTGCTATGAAATCATAAGCTGCTCTGGTCTCTGCAACATCAGGTCATCACTTCTTAATGCTATAACGAAGGTTAATTTCTAATCTGTGTGTATAAAAGTGGCCTAACTGCTATTGCTTGTGTTTTGCATAAAATAGAATCAGTACCTTTTAAGTGAAGGAATGAAAGCCTCTTTTTTGATTTCTACATATGACCCATCCATGCAAGGGCTACAACAGACATAAAGAGATTAAGACAAGACCAAGCCAAGACCCCACAGAAGAAGCAGAACCCTTTTCAAGGATCTTGGCTATCCCTCCAAAGATCAAGGTTACTGCAAACTTTAATTCCATACAAGGGAAAGATTACAGTCTATTTTGTTCATTTGAACCACAGTTCAGCATAAATAAGAAACTATGCATTCTACTCTCTTGTGGGTCAGCCTCAATAATCTTCCTTTAGCATTTAAACTCTGTACAACTTTGCTTTTCAATTTTACATGATACAGTCCTTACTAGGATGTGGGTTTCACATGTGGTGAGCCACAAAATATTCACCATGGACAGAACTAGCTTACATAATTTTATTTCATTACTGAGAGTCATTTGGGCATAATTCCAATTAAAATTAACAATATCTTTTTACTGAAGGAAGGGGAGCGATATCTACCACCTGAAATTTTTGCCTTTGATTTATTTCTCCTACAATTCAAATAATGTATATTGACTCCTTCTCTAGGCCCTGGAAAAATGCAGGAAAACATTTTTTCCCTGACCTCAAAAAAACTTGTAATATTTAGAGAAGAAAATGTTAAAGTGATCCAGGAAAGGGTGCAAAGTGCTGTAAGAGAGGCAAGTACATGGCATTTGGGGAGCCTGAGGAAGCAGAACTGAGTCTCTTAGGGAAGACTGCCAGAGGCAGTGATATTTGAGCTGAACCTTGAAGAGGTAGTTGTTGCAGGTGAAGAAGGTGAAAAGAACATTCTCTGAACACCAGCTGTGGGCAACATGGGAGGGAGGTGGGAGACCAGATGAGTGCTGTTATAAACTTGACTGTGCATGTCTTTAGGGTTCAGCAATCACTCACCACAGACCCACCAGAGCACCACAGGTCCTGGAAGGCCTCTGTGTTTGCCCCCGTTGGCAGGAGAGATTGCAGAGGAGAGGGGAGATGGAGAGGGCCACTGACCAGCTCATGAAATTTGAGGCCATGAAAAAAGAAGGAATCTGTACCTGATCTTGAAGGCCACAGAAAGCCACTGACCAGTGTTAAGATGGAGAAAGAAGATAGTGGGCATTTTATTAAAAGCTCCCTGGCAGCAGTGGAGAGAGCAAATTGGAAGGTGTGGAGACCAGAGCAGAGAGCTTGGTTGGATGGCTGTTTCCCTAGTCCAAGTCCATGAACATGATGCTCAGAGCAAAGCACTGCTACTGGATAGATAGAAAGTGGGGAGGTGTTGGAGAGCTGGGAAGGAGACAGGATCAGGGCTTAGGCATTCATTAAAAAGAGGGAAGCATTGAAGATGGCGTGGGAAAATGGAGCCAGATTACCACCATTACTGAAGCAGGAGAGGGGTGAATTTGAGGAGAGATCATTTTGGTTTTAACTACAGTAGGACCTCCCTAGTTGACCACCTCCTTAGGTTGACCTAATTTTCATAGACCAGACATGCACCACATGTACATATCAGTACAGGAGGCCTAGTCTCTTACGTTGAACACCTCTATATATTGACTAGTTTGTTACAGTCCCTCAGGTGGTCGCCTTACGGAAGTTCTACACTATATATGTAGGTGTTAAAAGACCATCTAAGTGCAACAGGCAGTTAGATTGCTTTCGATTACAGTACTATCCACAGGTACAATATTTCTTTTCAAAATCAAAATTTCAACTAACACACATTTTAGATATCTAATAGAAAAAACTTGCTCTGGCCTCCCAAATTTCCCAAATCTATCTCCTGTCTTCATTCACAGAACCACTCCTCAGTCCAGACATCTGTTATCTTCTGATCTGGAATATTCTAAGAATCCCCTGACTGAGCTCTCTGCCTTCCTCTCTAGACCCCCTGAGCCAGTCAGCCTTGACAGAAACACTTATTTTACTTAAAAACCTTCTACGGCTTCCCATTTCCTACAGGACGAAGCCTTGGTAGTTATTCTAGACCAGGCGTCCTCAAACTTTTTAAACAGGGGGCCAATTCATTGTCCCTCAGACCGTTGGAGGGCCGGACTATAGTTTAAAAAACAAAAAAAGCTGTGAACAAATTCCTATGCACACTGAGCATATCTTATTTTGAAGTAAAAAACAAAACGGGAACAAATACAATTCACCCTGCTTCATGTGGCCCGCGGGCCGCAGTTTGAGGACGCCTGCTCCAGACCCATCTCGGTTGTGCCCACCTGCCCCCAGGCCGCCTCATACCTCTGGCCTCGCTAGGCCACCTCAGGCTCAGTCTCCCTGCACCTCCTCACCCCTGCACCATCTTCTCATACCACCCTTCCTTTTTGTCCCTGCTGCTCCTTCTAGCTCGAATTGTTCCCACCTCTTCCACCTGACAAGTTCCTACTCATTGTTTAAGGCTCCTTTCGAATATCACCTCTTCTGTGAAGATGGCTCTTTCCTCATTTGGGAACAGGAAAGAAGTAATTGCTCCGTTTTCCAAATCCTTGTTGGATTTCATACCCGGCTCCAGCCTAGCACTAATGGTGCTAACCAAGCCGCGTCTACCTCTCTCTCCCACTAAATGATTTTCCACCGGCACCTTTTGTGCATCTTTGCATATCCCACCTTGAGGTAGGTCTGGTGCTTCCTCAAAGTTTTTAAATGCAAAAAAATGAAAATGAATGAGTCTCTTGAGTATAGATATTTTGACCTAAGAATATTTTTTATGCCAAATTCTGTACCTGAGCTTTTGATCCCATTTCTTCCTTTTCCTTTCCCACCCTCCCTCCTACGGACTCTTTCAGTCCACAAGCACTTACCTCCCTTGCTTTAATCCTGTTTTTTACAGCTATGCTTTCTGCCTCTTTTCTCTTTGGTCACCAGACTTCACAGCATAAGTTGCCCCCCGTCCCTCTCTAGTCATCTCTCAACCCAGAGCAAACTGGCTTCTATTCTCCCACCATTCCTCCAAAACCGCCTCTCAGATGCTCTCCCCACACTCGAATCCTCAGTGAGGAGCCTTCTCTTCTCCCTGGACGCTCCATCACTTCCGAGCCTCTGCATCCCACCATCTCAGCTCCACAGAGACATCGCATATCTTCCTAAAATACTGCGATGTTCACGATCACTCTTCACAGGTCACACCGTGCAGAGGGAAGAATGCTCCATCATCCTAATCTGCGCCCTTCCAGTCTTCTCTCTTACAGACCCATAAAGAATGCTGCATTCCACCCATTCGGGGTTCGCCACTCTGCATTCTCTGAATGCACTGTGCACTGGCAAGATTTCATGCCTTTGTTCAAACCATTTCCACCACAGTATTTGCCTCTTCTCTCCGCTAGAACCCTACTTATCCTGCAAAGATGAATTTAATCATCTCCTCCCCTATAAAATCTTCCCTTTACCCAAAAGTTCCTACAGCACTTCATTAATTCAAGCCATCTATTACACATAGAATATTTATAACCTTATAAGCCAGCAAATTATCTGAATATCTGTCTCCTCAGACCTTCAGAGGCTTCACATACTGGGCACATTCAATAAATACGTGTTGAAAAAAATGAAAATAAAAAGCCAATTACGTCTTAAAATTAGTAAGTAAATATACAAATACTTGATAAGTTTAAATGAATTAATGTGAATCAAGGAAACTCCAGACAATAGGAAGAGGCCCATTATTCCTTGAAATTTGCTCAGGAGTTAGGACTTAACCAATCTAAGTACTATAAAATTCAGAATATTTCCAGGTAAAATTTTATAGTGCAACAGATGCTTCCACCCATAGACGTGTCCCCAAGATTATTACTTTTTGTTTTTCAGTATTCAAGTTGTCTTGCAAAACATCTCTAGAAACCAGCTCTCCCTCCAGGTATGTTAGCTGACCCTGAAGAGTCTCCAACTCGTTCTCTGATTTCTGGGCCCTCTGGAGAGCTTTCTGGTATAAACCAGACTCTTGTTCCAACTGTTCGACAAGCTCAGATATTTGGGCTTCAAGCTGGGAGACCATCTGGAAACAAAGAAACAGAACAAGGCTAAGCCTTGTTTTAAGATACAACAAAGTGTTAAAATCTATTGCTCAGCCTAAGCAACAGAACTATTTATGACACTGACTTCCAGATTTTTTTGTAAAACTTAAATTTAAAATAGGTAATTGACAGCTGTATTTGCCTCAGAAATAAATCTACATTTATTATCTAATAAAATATTTTGATTGGTATTTTTTCATTTTTATATAATTCCTTCAACAAGTTAACTGATAAATATTTATAAGTAACGTTTACTTACCATCAAAATTTGAATTCAGGAGTTTCAAAGTTTAGTTGGAAAAGAGTTAAGATAAAAAATACTTTAAAAATCTATAAAAAGAGGCTAGTTTCTGTGGCTCATACCTGTAATCCTAGCCCTCTGGGAGGCCAAGGCAAGAGGATCTCTTGAGCTCAGGAGTTGAGACCACCCTGGGCAAAAGCAAGACCCCGTCTATACTAAAAATAGAAAAATTAGCCAGGTGTGGTGGTGGGCACTTATAGTCCTACCTACTCAGGAGGCTGAGGCAGGAGGATTCCTGGAGCCCAGGAGTTTGAGGTTGGTGTGAGCTAGGCTGAGGCCATGGCACTCTGGCCTGGGTAACAGAGTGAGACTCCATCTCAAAAAAAAAAAAAAAAAAAAAAAAATCTACAAAGGAATCATTCCTTACAGAAACTCTTCCACCACATATAGTTGATGAAAGATTATACAGTGAGCTAATCTTGATGAGTAACTTTGAGGCATTTGGGAGAATTTAATGCAGAAATGCATTTTTTCAAACTTTTTTTCAATGTTCTATGAGTATTGGTTACACATGCCCCAAATTCCAGTCCTACTGACTGCATAGTTAGTTATACAGTCATACTATCACGAGCATTTGAAAAGTCAAAATCCCTTTAATGTGGTGATCCTAACAAGGGGTAATGGCAATGTTTGAGAGGGGCAGGAAGACAGAATCCTGAGTCTCCCTCCATAGCATATTATCATTGCCCCTGTTAAAGTGGCTCCCCACAGCCCCCTAATTTGTCTATTGTTCCCATCTTAAGAGTTCCTTCCTTGCCCCAGCCATTGCCTTGAACCAAGAGCAGAAGTTTACCAAAGATCTCAGGTACATTTTCCAATACACAATCTGATTTTACTAAATCCAGTTTTCATAAAATGTTGAATTCAATAAAACCACCATGTCTGGTTGAGAAATCTGTTTCCTTCTGATAGCTTATTTTGGAAGAAGAAAGGCAAAGGGTAGTGGATATTTATGTAACGCCATAGTACCCTTCTCACAGAAACTGAGACATCTTGATTGGTTTATACTTTTTACAGTGTAAATTTTTTAAAAAGAGATCATTTTTGCTGCCTATCTAAAAACAACCATGCTTAAAGGCAAGAAGGCATTCAAGCTGTCTTCAAACTTTTTAAAACGCTATTATATGAAAGACCAATTAGATTTGTTCTGAGTTGCCCTCAAAGCTGAGAATTAAGATGTATAGGGATAAATCAGAGAAGGAATCCCACCTCTATACAAAGGAGAATTTTTCCTCAGTTTCTCTGATTACAGGTAACATATGCCCATTATAAAATACTCATTAAGGACAAACAAGTACAATTAAATGAAAAATAATCTCTCACAAAGAGAATTGTTCACTTTTTTGATAGCTGTGATGATTTTATGAGCATATACGTATGTTAAAACTTATCAAATGGTAAACTATAAGTATATATAGTTTCTAAAATATCAAATAAATGGGAACCAATGATAAAAAAAAAAAACTCTCATGATCCACCACCCAGAGGCAACAACTATTAAAATTGTTGATGATTTGTTTTTTATGTATTGTTAAAGTATAGTTGAAAATGATACATGTGTAACTTTGTGTCCTTTTTACTTAGCTACATTTTAAGCATCTTCTCATGCCACTCAAAATTCTTAATGTTTTAATGGCTGCTTTAAGAATCCATCATAAGAATGCATCATAATTAAGAATCTCTTTATAGAAAAGGGAAAACTTTCTAATGATTGAGCAATCTAAAGTACATAAGTAGATTCCTGGTCAATGAAGATGGTCAGAATTGGCCAAGTACAGCTACCCCTGGTTGTATTATCCTCTGTTTTACTGCCCCTGATTGGTATGGTATTTTTTATAGATTGAGGGTTCATGGCAACCCTGCATTGAACAAGTGTATTGGATCCATTTTTCCAACACCAAGTGCTCACTCCCTGTCTCCATGTCACATGTGGTAATTCTCACAATATTTCAAATGTTTTTATTAATATTTTATCTGTATGGTGATCTGTGATCAGTAGTCTTTAATGTAACTATTGTCATTGTTTGGGGGTTGCACAAACTCTGCCCATATTAACTGCAAACTTAATCAATTTCTGTTGTGTGTGTTCTGATGTCTCCACCGAATGTCATTCTCCCACCTCTCTCCCTCTCCTCGGACACTCCACTTCACTGACACACAGGAATACTGAAATTAGGCCAATTATCCTAATAGTGTGACAATGGCCTCTGAGTATTCAAGTGAAAGAAAGAGTCACGTGTCTCCCACTTTAAATTAAAAGCTAGAAATGATGAAGCTTAGTGAGGAAGACATGCTGAAAGCAGACCTCTTGCACGGATTAAAAAAGCAAAGGAAAATGTCTTAGAAGTGCTCCTCTAGTGAGGAGTAGGAAGAAGAAAAAAACAACCTTACTGCTGATACAGAGAAATTTTTTGGTCTGAATAGAAAGCAATCCAGCCATAACATTCCCTGAAGCCAAAGCCAAATGCAAAACAAAGCCCTGACTCTGTTCAAGTCTGCGAAGGCTGAGGGAGGTGAGGAAGCTGCAAAAGAAAAGTGAGAAGCTATTAGTAGCAGAGGCCACTTCTTGAGGTTTAAGGAAAGAAGCCTTTTCTATAACATGAACCCAAGATGAAGCAGCCAGTGCTGATGTAGACGCCATAGCAAGTTATCCAGAAGATCTAGCCGAGGTCTTTGATGAAGGCAGCTACAGTAAGCAGCAGATTTTCAATGTAGACCAAAAAAGCCTTTTACACCAGAAGAAGACGCCTGCTAGGACTTTCACAGCTAGAGAGGAGAAGCGAATCCCTGGCTTCAAAGCTTCAAAGGAAAGGCTGACTGTCTTGTTAGGGGCTGATGCAGAGGGTGACATCAAGTTGAAGCCACTGCTTATTTACTAATATGAAACGCTAGGGCCACCTCTCAGGGTAATGATGCGTACTAGTCAAGGTACGACACGTGTGCCTGTGCCATAGGAGATGTAGGTTCACAATGAGCTCCAAGTAGGAAGCGAGTCTTTCCACTTGAAGAGCCATCAACACTTCTCCCATCCCACAGTTGACCTCGCTAAAAGCACGAAACCAAAGAGATAAAAGATGCAACAAATCTCATCTGGAGAAAGGGAGATCTGCGTGATCACTTAGCCATGGTCAACACACCATAGACTCTACTGGAAGAAAGCAAAGCCTTCTGTAAAAATTATACGTGCTCCTTTCTGAAGATGACACCCTGAGTATCGGCAGTAAGTTAAACTAAGGGAGGGATAGAGACTCTGAAGCAGCAGCAGACATTTGCTGTAGATCGAAGCACAAGCAAGGGGCTTTGGAGCCAGACAGCCTGGTTCCAGATTCCCACTGTGCCACTTACCAGCATGTTAACCGAAACAAGTACTTAACTTCTCTGAAACTGGTAGATCTTTCTGTGACAGTTAAATGAGTTGATTCAGACAATTTGAGCAGCATACTTCACACTCTATTGCAGCTCCACACAGCGCATCCATTTTTTACATCAGGATGACCGCTCCACTGCATGGGCTTAGCCAATTCTCTGCTCTTGCCATAATGAGCTAAAGAGTCCCTTCAGGAAATCATCCTATACCTCAAATTATTTTTGGCTGTAGAGTCTTTTTTCCCCAAATAGAAGGTCTGTCTAGAAAGGATAAATAAAGGACAGGTGTGTTCGAATCTTAGGTAAGAAGTTCTCTCTTGTATCTTCACCCTGTGTGGACCCAGGAGTGGTCCCTGGACCCTTGAAGACTCAGCAGAGTATGACTTTTAAAACTGCTAATATGGCCAAGCATGGTGGCTCGTGCTTGTAATCCTAGCACTCTGGGAGGCTGACTCAGGGGGATTGCTTGAACTCAGTAGTTCAAGACCAGCCTGAACAAGAGTGAGACCCCATCTCTACTAAAACAGAATAAAAACAGCCAGGCATGGTGGGTGCCTGTAGTCCCAGCTACTCTGAAGAGTAAAGCAAGAGATAACTTGAGCCCAAGAGTTTGAGTTTGGTGGGAGCTATAATGACGCTGTGGCACTCTACCCAGGGTGACAGAGTGAGACTCTGTCTCAAAAATAAACTGCTAATACGCAGATGGCTGAACTTTGCAGGATCCACCCAACGGACATATTAAGAGTGTGGAAGAAACAGCTGACAGACTCCTGATCTCTGCGCATCAGAGAACGTGGCATCAAAAACCCATTTAGGTCTCAGAGCAGATGACACCACTGAGTTTCTTCAGAGCTAAACTTACGTACATTATTTAAATACAGTAATATTCCAATCTGACTCAGTTCTTGAGAACATCAAATGCCAGTGACTCAGTGTTCCACCAAAACTGTGAACTTGTATTGTTTTTCACACCAAAAAGTCTAAGGAATAACTAAGCTTTTAATTTATTTTATTTTATTTTATTTCTTAATGTCATCTATACCTAATATTCTGTGAACAAAAGGTGCCAGTGATTGTAATACTAGAGATGGAGGAAATAGGGTAGGGTGGGTATGGGGAAGTAATAAAGAATATATACCTCAATTTTTTTAGAGGAAAAAAAGGCACTAAACTAAAGTCTACTTTAAGAGCAAGCAGCAGCATGACTTTTGGAAATGAAGTCGTAATGCCCTAAAGGAGCTAATTCACTCCCCAAGGACAAGTATTGGTTGATTTCACCAGACAGACATTTTTGCTCTAAGATTAAACCAAATAAAAGCAAAAGAGCTCTACACAGAAGAAATAGCCACTTGGGTCACTTAAGGTCCAGTGCTTTTTGGACACAAACAACTCCTTTCCAATTATTCAAGCTATGATTTTCACTCAGAAAATATATAAAATAAGTTATGGGTTGCTACCACCACCACCAACCAACCCTTCTTCCTGCTTGTCAGCACGTGGGGCCGACACTGTCGACTGGCCCAGCTTCTCTCCCTCCTCCTTCCTTCACGTGAACTTTTGTTTGGGGTCGAGTTGCTCCCTCCAGTGCCTCAAAACGTGACCTGCTGTGGAAACGGGGTCTTTACAGCAGTAAGAAGATAAAAATGAGGTCGTTAGAGTGGTCTCTACTACAATAAGACCAATGTCCTTAATAAACGAATCCATCCACAAAGACAGACATTCACGGAGGGAGGATGACAGGAGGACACAGGAGGACGCCATCACAAGCCAAAGATCGCCTCCGGCCACCGAAGCTGGAAGTGAGGCAGGGAACAGACTCCCCCTCAAAGCACCCAGGGGGAACTGACACTGGCAACACCTTGACTTCAAATTTCTAATCTGTGAGAACCAGGACAAACATCTGTTTCTTGATCCACCTTGTTTGTGGTACTTTTGTACAGAAGCCCAAGGAACCCAGCACAAATGGAGAGGCTGTCTGTCCACCCTGCAGACGCTCTCACAGCCAGGGGTGACCATGCACAGGACTCTGAACAAGGAAATGTCAGAGGAAGTCTAAGGGGCTTCTGGGGGAACATCTCAATAGTTGGTGGCAATACTGGGAAAATGACCAGGCTCTGAGGTGAGCCAGGCTAAAGTGGTCGCAGGGTCGCAGGGCGCATCCCAGGCCCTTCACAGCGTCAGGCTGGGTCCCCACAGTTCCCACAGAGGCCCTGGACTGGGAAACACTCCAGGGGAGGAAATGAAGTTTCAGGTTTGCCTACAGAAGACCCAAAATAGCTACCCAGATAGAGGTTCGTGAGCGGGTGTTAATTTACCTCTAATTTAAGAAACGATGTAGAAATTGGTCATGGTCATGTTCTCTCTATTCATAATCGGTTCTCACAGAGATGATTAGTCCATTACTTCAGGTAAAATCAGGAGAAATGGATTTCATATATTGTTCTAGAAATGTTTCTAAAGAATGGAAGCTTTACAAACTGAAGAATCTGTTTGCTGAGGAGGCTGCCTGCCCCACGCACACTCAGCAGTGAGCAATTTTAACGTGGAGGCCCAGCAGCAGCGTCAAGCGCGGCCTGGCAAATCCCCCACTTCATGCCAACTCCTACTGACTGAAGGTTGCTTTTTTTGTTTACCCCTTTTCTTACTAAAAGTAAGAAAAAAAATGCCTCAAACTTCTAAAGTAAAATCCAAAAATATTATAATACTCTGTCATTGTGCAAGAAGTGGTTATTTTGTAAACATTTGCTATGGTGTCCTGAAGTTTCAAGGCTGCATAACATTCAAATACTCATTTAGAATTTCTGAGAACCCAGAAAGAGAACATTCCTCTAAGACGGTGGTTTTCAACTAGGGGCAATTTTGACCCCTAGAGGACATTAAGCAATGTCCAGAGACATCTGCGGTTGTCACCAACTGACGAGGGGGCAGTGCTCCTGGTATCTAGTGGGTAGAGTCCAGCGAAGCTGCTGAACCTCCTACAATGCCCAGGACAGGCCCCCACAGCAAAATATTAGCCCGTCCATAATGTCAATAGCTCTGGAGCTGAGAAACTCTGCTCTAAGACACAGTAAGGCTTTTTTAAAAGATTAAATTTTGCCAGAAGCAGAAATGCAAGGAACAAGTAGAAATGAGTTGTTGGGAAAGTGTGGGTAGTGTTCTGAATTCTACTGAGGATAGCAAACACAGGAGAGGAAAACTGGACAGCAAAGGGTAAATAAGAAAAGCAACCTCCAGTCGGTAGGAGTGGGCATGAAGTGGGGAATTTGCCAGGCCACTCCTGAACCTGCTGCTGGGCCTCCACATTGGCAATACTCAACCATTGACCGTGCGTGTAGCCATGGCAGCTAGCAGGGGCAGGCAGCCTCCTCAACAAACACATTCATCAATTTGTAAAGCTCTTATTCTTTAGAAACATTTCTAAGACAATATATGAAATCCATTTTCTCTTGATTTTACTTGAAGATGAGTCACACAAGACACCAGCTATATGCTTGATTTCAGGCTTTTAAATAGGGAGAGTAGCTATTGAAAAAAATTACAGGGTAGGAAAGGCAGACAAAGGCACTAAAAAGACTCTGAATCATTCTAATTTTTAAAGGGAGTGGGGGAAGGCATATCCAGCTTAACCAATTTACATCATTCGGCTTTAGAAAATAAACATATACATCATGCTGACAATTGTGTGCCATGCTTCACATGCTGGAATTAAAATAGTTTTAGGAAAATACTTGGAAATATAGAAGGAAAAGCAGTAAAATGAAATGTCAAAAATAAAAAAAAAAATAGCTACTGAAGTACAGGTGCTCCTTGACGCAGGATAAGGTTATGTCCGGATAAACCAATTGTTAAGTTGAAAATACCCTAAGTGGGAAATGCACTTACTGCACCTGACCTACCGAACTCCCTAGCTTAGCCTCGCCTACCAACAGGCTCAAAACGCATTAGCCTACAGTTGGGAAAAATCATCTAACACAAAGCCTATATTATACTCAACTATTGAATGTCTCATATACTTTATTGAATACTATACTGAAATTGAAAAACAGAATGGTTGGATGGATACTCAAAGAAATGTCTCTATGGAATGCATAGCACTTTTAGACCATCATAAAGCAACAAAATTCTAAATTGAATCACTGTAAGTTGAAGATCGTCTCTGTACCTGTTACCAGTTCAGGGAAATAATCAAGTTTTTCTCAAAGCCATAAATAATTTCCTTCCTCAGCAAATATCTCTGCATAAACTGAGTCACAAAAAAACCTCCATTACTGGGGCAGTGCCTGTGGCTCAAAGGAGTAGGCACTGGCCCCATATACCGGAGGTGGTGGGTTCAAAACCTGGCCCCGGCCAAAAACGAAAACAAAAAAAACCTACATTACTCTCAAGAAACCCTTACGTACCACAGCATGGCAGTTAACACATAAGCACCCTCTGCACGAACACTTTATATCCACAAAGAAAACCCTGCACTTGGCCAAAGAGGGTGCAAGGCTTGGTCCTACAGCACATATGAATTTTGGAGAATTTAAGTGAATTTAAATGTTTTGATTGTAAAAGTAAATTTACAAATGGAATCCTGAACTCTGAGTTAGTGATCACTCTCAGTTTTTTTTTTAGTAACATTAAAAAACAGAAATGTGTGGGCAGCACCTGGAGTTCAGTGGGTGGGGCATGGGCCCCATATACCAAGGGTGGCAGGTTCAAACCCAGACCCAGCCAAACTGCAACAAAAGATAGCCATCACAGAGGTGGAGCAAGATGGCGGCCAAGTAACAACTTCCCTGCAACTGGGCATAATGAGTGTCGGGAGATAAGACTCCAGGCATCTCTGGCTGTTGGAATCTGCCTATAATCATCCCTCTGAGGATACAGGTAGTCAGCAAGGGACTTCTGGACACCAAGAGGAGGACAAAAACAGTGGAAAACTGCAAGTGGTTGCGTGTGTTTGATCGACCTAATCCCGCCGGCAGCCGTAAGTACAAGCAGCAGTGAGATTTCAAACAGGGAAGGCCTTACTTGTGAACTGTTTCACTATTTTTGGACTTGGCACTCAGCTGAACTGCCTTGGGGAGAGCTTGAGCAGGAGTGTGGAGAACTTTGGGCATTGTCTAGGGCCCCAGACTGAGCTGCTAAACCAGATGGAGCTAATAGTGTTCAGCTGTGGGCTGCAGGGAGCCATTGTGAGAGACCTGCCGCGGCAAGGTCCACCCTCAGGGTCACAGAGCAAGGATAGGGTTGGAAGCTAGTAACCTAGTGATTGAGCAGCCTAAAGGTGGGGACTGAGCTGCCTTACAGCCTTAACCCTCAGGGGCAGAGTGTCACTGGTTCTGGCACACTGGAGCCTTGGGCTGTTGCCCTGGGTAGAGTGCCGTAGCATCACAGCTCATGGCAACCTCAAACTCCTGGGCTTGGCACCTCCCGGACCTCCATAAGAGCTGCGCTGTTTCTCCCGACCTGCAACCCACAGGCACCGGGCTTCTGCATGCCCTGACCAGGAACTGCGGGAGCCGTGCAACCCTGCATCCTCCCTCCTGTACCCTCCATGCCTCCACACCGACCTGCTCGTCTGGCCAGAGACTCTGGTAGTCACATGTCCTCTGGAGCCCTCCCTGCCTCTGCACACAGCCCTTCTCATGGCCAGAGACTGCTGGAGTCTTGAGCTCTCTGTGCCAAAGTCACTGGGCACCAGGCACTCCCAGAACCATGTGCACCACCTCCCGGCCCATTAATGGATCCAGGTGTGTCACACTCTGGAGCTGCTTCCACAACCAGAAATCCCCAGCTGGGGCAGCCCCAGAGGAACTACACAGGGTCACTCCCTACAAAGATCCAGCAACAATAGAGCAATCCTGCTGTGGTCTAATCTTGGACAGACACCTCCCCAACTCTGAGGACGGCCAGAGGTAACAGTGAAAAGCAATCATGAGGTGAAATCAACAGAAAAACTCTGGCAATATGAATAATCAGAGTAGATCAACTCCCCCAAGGATCAATGGGGCAGACACAGCACAATATCCCATGCACAAACAAATAGCTGAGATGTCAGAAATCGAATTCAGAATCTGGATAGCAAATAAGATCGAATTGGAATTCCAAGCAGTAACCCAAAACGTATCTCAAGAATTCAATGAATTCAAAGACCAAATGACCAAAGATTTTGACACATTGAGACAAGAAGTTGCATCCCTCAAAGATCTGAGAAACACAGTAGAATCCCTCAGTAACA
>CAUYPK010012965.1:0-18905 GCA_963574355.1 Loris lydekkerianus
CGAGGAATAAAGAAAGCACGCCCGACAATTATTCACAATGTGCCCCACACGTTAAAATGATACCTTTGTACTCCTCTCTTTTAGAGGATAAAGGGTTTTTTTTGTCATCCCCAGCCTGCCCCCCCCCCCCCCGGCGGATTCAATCTTGAGTGATGCTCATGGAAGATTTCAGAGAGCTTAGCTCTTGAAAGTTCAACGATTCAATGAGCAGAGAGGTGGGTGGCATTGAACTCCCAACGTTGAAGATACATATAATGTTCAACTGTCCAAATAGCAAGGACCCAGGCTCCTTCCACATCCATCTAGAGGGTGGCTGAAATGAAGGTTTCAGGACACTGAAAGTACGGGAAATGAGCCAGCAGCCAACATCTGGACAGAGGAGCCTGGAGCCTCAGGTACACCCAGAGTCCTTCAGAGTTGGAGGAACATGCTAAGAACCCACAGTAATCCCCAGTTTGGGGTATCAAGACCATGCCTTCTACTGAGCCCCCATATATGCATGATAAATTGCCATTGAGATTAAGCCTTATTTAAAAAATGAGTAATAACAATAATAATGAAAGAAAACAGAGAGACACTGCTACTCTCTTGTGTACCATTCCCAAGGTATTCCTCTGTCCCTCACTTCTTGCTATGGTCTATTTCTCTAAAGTTTAGTTTTTATTTCCAGGTTGACTTCATTTGTCTCCAGAAAAGAAAGATATGTCACCTACCGGTTTCTGGGTGTCCTCTGGAGTTGCTGGAATTACATGTCAAAGGCCTTAGCCACGTCAACATTGGTAGACCCATAAGATCTCCCCAACCAGGTCCTCTGGTGGAAAGCCACTTTCATAGAATGACCCACTGGTGGGTAGCTGGGAAGGAATTAAGACGACCCTGTATGTCTAAAGTGGGGGTGCAGAGCTCGGGTGATGTGACTCTTTTGCTTGTTTTGACAAAGGCAAGTTGACCAGATTGGAGGAGGAAGGTCAAAGGACCCAGCAACATCTCCGGCAGTGGTTTCCACCTCATGAATCTCTTGCTGTGTCATTCATATACACAGAGACTCTGATGTGTGGAAATGCAAAGCAGCCTGTTTTCTGCAGTGTGGGCTCATGATAAAAAAAAAAAAAAATTCCATGTTGTCATTGCTGTCATCCATACCAAATGTTTTTCCAGTTTATGAGAAAAATAGCGTAGCTCATGATGTCGGTTTATCCCTGTTGAAAGAAATAGTGACTGTCGCACTTTGAAACAAGGGAACTTTTTTGTTTTGTTTTGTTTTGTTTTTTACAGCATGAAGATATTTGGACACTTGCATCAAATAGGAAATGACAAAGCAACCACGGAAAGTCTTAATTTTAGACTGGGTGCTTAATTCTAGAGGGTGCTGACGGTTTGCAGTGAGTCGCCAGAGTTTTATTTCTACAGCTGAACATCCAACGTGGCGCAACCAAGAAAATATTCTGGCATTCTGCAAAGCCTCCAAGATGTGAGAAGGAGTCCAAGAAATATTTCACAGCTTGCAAAAGCAGTGCAGGAAGATGAAACAAAATAATAATAACAATAAATAAATAAAAGTAACCCATTCTCCCTTGGATCACCAGCCCCATAGTAGGAATGTGTCCCTCCAAAAATCATGTCGCTTTATCCAAAAAGAGAGAAAAAAAAAAAATAGAACAATAAAAAAAAAAAAAAAAAAACCGTGATGCAGAATCTCCTTCCTCTAAATGACATGGACTTTACTCTGCAGAGTCTACATGGGGAAATTCAGAATATACCCACGTCTGCGTTTTCTTTAAAGCGTGCTCATTCTGGAAGCAGGAGGAACTACCTCCCTGACCTACCTAGCAGGACTCCAATCAGAAAAGATAAGAGCATGTTTAATTGATTAGTCAGAGTCTGCACTTTGAAGGTGAGGAGCTTGATATTATTATAATGATGAAGAAGAAGCTGTGATCTTTGGAGAATTTCTCCTCTCCTCTGAAACGGCTTCCTCAATTTGATCTATGCTGCCGAGTCTACTGCTGGGGTGTACAAATTACTGATTCCCGCCAGCCGTCCTCTGTGAGACTCCTCAGCAGGGGGTGGGGGGACTTTACGTATGCGTGGAGGGCTCTGTCTCCAGGCCTGGAACCAAACGCAGGCTGCTGAGGGAGCAGAGACATTACCCTCCACTCTCTTTGCAATGTGGTGCCCGGCATGGTAGCTGTTGGGTGCACATTGTCCCTTTCTTGAGAGGTGCTGGACAGCCAGCACCATCTCTCAAAGGTGGCGGAGGCACCTGCCCTGGGCAGCAACCTTGGGAAGTCCTCTTGCAGCATGAGGTGTTCCCGCTGTTTCTCTCAGGGTGGACTGTTGCCGCTAAATATGTCTTAGGCCATATTGCAAAGGTTCATTTCTATGTCTCCCCACCTGATTCCATTCTACTCCAAAGGGAAGTCACTTTCTTCAAAAAGAAAGAAAGAAAGAAAGAAAGATTGTATTTTCTTCATTTTCTGTTTGCAGGTTGAGCAGAAAATTCTCAGTTCTCATCTTATGCCTTCCATGTCTGCTATTATTTGAGTCTTACATTAACATAGGATTATTGGCTGCAAGGGATGGGCTAATAGTGATTTTTAGGGACTGAAGCCGTTGGTTTATGTTACAGCTCACACTTGGGGCTGACATTCCCTGGGTTTGGACAAATGAATGATGTTACCTGTCTGCTATTACAGGCGCATACGGAAATCTGTCACTGCCACTAAAATCCTCTGCGCCTGTTTTATTAACTATTTACCTACTTTACCTATATACATTTTTTTGTTTGTTTTCAAGACAGAGTCTCATTTTATTGCCATCAATAGAGTGCCGTGGCATCACAGCTCATAGCAACCTCCAACTTCTGGGCTTAGGCCATTCTCTTGCCTCAGCCTCCCGAGTAGCTGGGACTACAGGTGCCCGCCACAACGCCCGGCTATTTTTGTTGTTGTTGTTGCAGTTTGGCAGGGGCCGGGTTCGAACCGGCCACCCTCGGTATATAGGGCCGGTGCCCTACTCACTGAGCCACAGGGGCCGCCCCCTGTATACTTTTCAAACACCTGCATTACTGCCAACACTGCTTGGTCCACATTTAATCATTAATCAATCAATTGATCGATCAATCAATCAATAATAAAAGCATGAGATGAGAAAAGGTGCTCAACATCCCCATGCTGTTTGGTGTCTGGGCCCCTCTGGAGCCACTGTCAGCCTGTCAGTCCTGCTCTGTGGCTGGAGGCTGACGTAGGAGCAGTGTTTAGGCTGACGTAGGAGCGGTGTTTAGGCTGACGTAGGAGCGGTGTTTAGGCTGACGTAGGAGCAGTGTTTATGGCAGTGCCTCTGCGACTGGCTTTTGTTGCTTTTAACCAACTGGGAGCTGCAGAGAAGAAGATTGTGGGGGGACATGCTGTCTTGTCCCTAGGTAGCAGCTTCCTTGCCCACCTGTGGAGTTACCCACAGGAGCTCATCACCACCCTTCCTGGGGAGCCAAGGGCCACCTTATCATCTTGTTACTACAAAGCCTGACCTCTCACCTATACACAGTGCACATGGCCATGCATGGTGTACAGGCTACCATTTGTATGAGGACAACAACTTGGTTTTGTTGTTGTTGTTGTTTTGTTTTGTTTGCAGTTTTTGGCCAGGGCTGGGTTTGAACCCACCACATCCAGCATATGCGGCCGGCACCCTACTCCTTTGAACCACAGGTGCCACCCAACAACTTGTTTTTTGATAGTCTCTCTCTGTCACCCTGGGTAGTGTGCCATGGTGTCATTATAGCTCAGAGCAACCTCAAACTCTTGGGTACATGAGTATCTCCTAAGTAGCTGGGACTACAGGCACCTGCCACAATGCCTGGCTAGTTTTTCTATGTTTAGCAGAGACAGGGTCTCCTTCTAGCTCATACTGGTCTCAAACTCCTGAGTTCGAGCAATCTACTCACCTCAGCCTCTCAGAGCGCGGGGATTACAGGTGTGAGCCACCGTACCCAGCCTGAGGTTGCCAATTAAGTCCATGAATTCATCCTAGAATTCACGTCACCTTAGAGATACTCCCCTTGGGAAGCTGTGCACTGGTGCTAATGCCCACGCCACCTTTCAAAGCAATTTTGGAACTCTTTCTGGAACGCCCATCAGAGGTGTCATTATACATTTATATGTGACTAAGAAATGGCTCCAGCCGTCATCTGTCCAGTGCTACGTGTCATATTCAGCTGTTCCTCATGAGAAGGGCACCCCTTCTCACCAGAACAATGGACTGGAGGTTGTCAACACAAGCTGCTCCCTGGTAAGTAAAATCATGGGTGAAGTGCAGGGCAGAGTGGGCTTTTTAGGCTGTCCCTACATACTTTAATTGCCTTTCACTTGGGGTTCATGCACATGGGGTTCAAGATTCAGGAATTGTCCTGGAAACCCAGGACGTGGGTCTTTCTCTGTACGGTCACAGATGACCTCTGGACCACCCTGCAGAGGTCAAATCTCTGCATGGGAAATGTTCCCAACACTGTGCATTTAAACCTAGTGGTGCTGTGTTGTTTGCTTTTTTTTTTTTTAATGAAAAATGATGTAGAAATCAGTTGGAACATTTTGGGAAAATGTGTTGCATATATATTCGGCCTAAGAGTAACTGTAAGCTACATATGTATGAAATCGCCTCCAGAGGGGACCCTGGGCATTCGTCTCTGGGCAGAAGCAGTGAACTGTATTTTAATGCTAAAATTCACACAAAGGGACAGCCCCCTGGGCTCTCACGCCTTGCCAAGTTGTGGTCAGTCAGGCTGTCTGGCCAAGAAAACAGGCTTCTCAGAAAAGGACAATAGGCCGAGAGGAAAAATGCAGGCTCATTCAACATTCAGGCCAGTAACTCCTCACAGATCTATAAAACAATTAGCGATGAGCTAATGATATTGCTTAACCACTGTATTTTTGATTAATGTATAAATAATTTAACTGAGTATTTCTTTAGTTTTCAGAGTGTCTGCCGTTATTTACCGGCCTTGTCATGACAGCCGCTGGTTCTCTGCCATATAAAACATTCCCTGATCCATCCGAGGGGCTGGTGGGTTTTAATGCTCTTAGGGGGAACGCTGGCGAAGCTATTAACAAGCCGATTAGCATAATCCATTGTGATATATCATCATATAAAAGTTCATCTGTGCAACTGAATGGGACTGGGGAATGGCTTTGAAGATTTTATGATACAATAACTATCCATTTGATAAGCAATTTGGAAGATATTTTGAGACAGTGAGAGTGCAGGAAGTGGGGGACGGATGGCGGGAGTTATCCGGTGAGTCATCTAGCAGGGACGAGGCCCCATAACTATGCCACTGCTCTGTACCTACCATGTCCCGACACACCCAGCCAGGCCTGTTCACAGCAGCCCTCACCCCTGTGGTCCTTGCCTTATGCTGTTTCTGTGACACCATGGCAACCTTTTAGACCTGGGTATGAGTACTCACAAGTGGTGGATCACAAACTTCTTTTAAAACTGTAGCCAAGTGTACAGAACACGGAAATGGCCACTTTAACCATTTCAATCTGCGCAGTTTGGCCGCGTAAACTACATTCAATGTTAGGCAACCATCACCAATATCCAAAACCAAAGCTTTTTGTGTTTTTGACCACAGACAGAAACTCTGCACCCGTGAAACAATTATTCCCCATCCTCCCCACTCCCCAGCCCCTCACGACCGCTAATTTTACTTCATATATTTTTAGATTTGCCTAACCAAGGTTCGTCACAGAAATGGAGTGACCTGGAATGTGTCCTTTAGCATCTGGCTGCCCTCAGCGAGTGTGATGACTTCATGGCTGGTTCTTCAGAGCCTAGTTCTTTTCTGTGGTTCAATAATACTCCATCGTTTGGACCCATCACATTCTGTTTATCCGTTCACCTGTTCATGGACTCTTGAGGCTCTCTCCACATTTTGCCTGCTGTGAATAATGCTGCTGTGAACATCTGTGTACTCATATCTGTTTGAGCCCCCGTTTTCAGTTCTTCGGGGTATATGCCTAGCAGTGAAATGGCTGGATCTATGGCAATTCTACACTTAACGTTTTCTGTGCTAACAAAAGCTGGGAATACCAGCTTCGGAAAAATCTAACTAAGTCACGAATGGTAAAAGAGTGTGTTGCGCCAGCCTAAAATAAGTAACCTGAGAAATAGATAGGGGTGAGTTTATAGATTTTAGATTTTCTCCTGTTCACCCGGGAGTAACACGAGCAAAATCTGGTGAGAACGGGTCCCGGAGGAACACCAAGCTGGCTGGCCAGGACTGACCTCCACAAGCATGCCCACATTCTGCAGAAGCTCCAGCCCCAGAACTCCTTTAGGGCACCTGACCCCTCCCCCTACCTGCAGAAGCCTGTCCCATTCCTCAGTCCCTGGGAGCCCCAGAAATCCTACATTGAGGGCACCCGACTCCTCCACCTGCAGAAGCCTTTATGGTGTCTGTACATTAATGCCTGGAGGCTCTAACTTTTTGTAGGATTGAAGACGCCTCACTTGTATTTATTAGTTGGGGATATACATTCTACTTTTGGGCTCCACGTCCAGAACGTTCCCGGATAAATTCCTCCTGTTACCCATCTCCACTGTGGATGTGCCAGGCACTTGTCTAATTGTGTGTGTGTGTGTGTGTGTGTGTGTGTGTGTGTGTGTTTGTCTAATGGTGTGTGTGTGAGATCAATGGTACCCCCCTCTCCCTTTCTGTATTTCCACAGGGAAGGAAATTTTGCTTTTTTTTTTTTCTCCCTCAGGCTGATAAAGCTGAATTCCACTCTCTATGCTGGACCTCAAACCAGCAGCGCCTCTCACGTGGGACTCACTCTCCTCCTAAGAAGGGAAAGAGGACCGGTTGAAACGTGGGCCTCCCACTCAGAGAGGTACAACTGACAGGTGCAGCATCCACAGGCAAAGTCCAGGCCAGCTGACTCCAAGGGGCCACAGTGTTGGAGCCTACATGCTCAGAGACAAAGGTCATTCCTGGGAGGGTGTTGGGGGCATGGAGATGGGGCTCCGCTACATGACCGCACAGATGCCTTACTGCCACAACGGAACCTGCCAGCACTGGGTCCCCTACAGGGACCACACCCCTGTGCTGTCCATGTGATTTTCACTGAGCCCCCTTCCTGGAGAGACTCTGGGAACCCGACACAGAAGGGGCACTTCCTGCTGAGCCGTGTGCCCTGAGGGTAAAAGACACACCTGTGTGGGTATCCAGACAGCGCACCCACCCCATGAACTCAGCATCCTATGGGGCTGGCAGCAGCTGAGCAACTGTGGACACCCACAAGTCTAAGAATAACACCGCAAAACACCAACATTTGCCCTGAAGAATGGGCGATTCTTGGTAATTCCACGAGGACCTGGAGTATGCCCATTTCTCTTGTCTTTCTGAAGCCGAGTCTTTGTTCAGGGCATGAGTGGGGTTAGGAGAGAGCAGAGAGGGCTGGATGCATCTTTGGGGTGCCACTGTTCCCGTTACATGCACAGCTCAGGTCTAGGGGGTGGCCTCCCTAGTTACCCGGCAGGTGTCTGTGGTGCCAGAATCTAGCTCAGGTGCACAGGCCACACCAGATTTGTGGGTTTGTGACGGCACCATGCTGGTCCTGGGGATTCCCCCTGAAGCACCTGCCTGCACAAACCTGGTGTTCCCAAAGACTCCAGAGAAGTTATGCATTGATGGAAACCTGAGTTTCTGGAGCACCAAGCCAGCCTGGGCCAAGTGGCCCCAAGTGGCTACCAACCACTTATGCTAGAAACTTGTCCTCCTGTGTGAACCCAGCCTGTCACCCAACATCCCCATGACTCACTCTCCCCTGCTGAGGATGAGAAGGGGACCTGGCTCCCAGAATAATTAGGAGAAAGTAGTAAAGCAAGGGGGTGCCTGGCTCGGTGTCAGCACCCATGTGTGTCTGCAGCTCCTAGGAGCCCTTCTTCCCTTTACTCACCGGGTGGGGGTGGGGCGCAGGGGTTTGCAAATTTTCTGAGCACAATTAAAAGTGTGGAGACTTGGAGGGCAAAAAGGAAGGAAGGGATGGAAAGGAAGGAAGGAAGGGATGGAAAGGAAGGAAGGAAGGAAGGAAGGAGGGAAGGGTGTCTTCAGCCAATGCGATTGGCAGAGCTGGGGGTCTGTAATGGACATTTGCCCACCTCCTATAAGGAGGCTAACCCACTAGTTCCTGTGATCTCCAACCCCTTGACTAACATGGCTGGCAACCCCCCCAAACCCACAGGATTTCCAGGGGGCAGCTGTCCACGCTGGGCAAGAAGACCCTCTGGGGAGCACCTCCCAAATACCAGCCCCACTCCTCCTGCACCGGGACCTGCAGGCTGTCACCCCAAGGATTAACCCTTCTGAGTCCTTTGTTCATCTTCTGACACTCAGTCTGAGCCACTCAATTAAAACACAAAACCCTCCCCAAGCCATCCAGGACCCCCAGGGATTTAGGAGGGCTGAGATATGAGGCTGGTGTCCTCCAGGGAGCCAGGCTGGTCTTCCATCTGTCACCACCTCCAAACAGGGACCTGGGGGGAGAGGAGGGACTCAGAGAGGAGGTAAATGGAGTTGAAAAAAATAAACAAGTAATGGGCACAATTTAAATACCGGCGTCAGGAAGGCTACAGAGGACGGTGGCCGGGCTTTCCACGATAGCCACCTTTTGCTGGGAGAACAGGTCGCCGTCACTCCTTCAGTCCCTGCCCCTGAGTAATTTCTTTCCCCTGCTCTGCAGCCCAGTGAGATTTTATTCATTGTTTCCAGGCACAGTGATTGATGCTTGGGGGGCACTAATCTCTCCGAGTGATAACTATTTTCTTGTTTCTACTGGAGTCTGTGACATCCTGGGCTGGCCTTGGCTACCGCACCACCATGGTGACTATTTTTTTTTTTTGTAACTCATTTACATTTCAATCTTGGCCTCATGAATGTAAAACCGAGACTGTAAATTAATAACAGGGACAACTCCGGCTGTCCCAGGAGCGGGAGGTGGGGGGACCGCAGGGCTCCCCCCCCAACCCCCCAGCCCCGGCGGCCCTGCCATTGTGCTCCACCGGAGCCTCATTTATTGGTGGCGGTGAATGACATTACAGAGAAAGCCATATCCGGAGTGACACAAATTTATTTCTGTCCCCAGCGCTGCACTATATTTTCATAGAATCAGGGGGCTATTTGTCTGGGGACAATTTAGTTTCCATGAAAAATTTAAATGGTTTCTGTGGAGATAGTGGAGTGAAATTTAATTTGTTTCTCATTTACTACAGCAGGTATAAAAAAGGAGAAGAATTGGATGTCTGATGTGCTGAAATTGGCGCTGTCCCTGGGTTTTCTCCCCCGAGGCCCCACCAGCGCCTCGTCCCAGGGATGGAACAGTCGTCCTGGCCCGCCCTGCCCCCCCGCCCCAACCAGTCACCTTAAACCAACTTACAGAAAACCTTTGCAGAGGCTGCCAATCACCCCGAAAACAACGTTTCTATCGATCCCCTGTCCGCGTGATTTATGGCTTCATTTTACGGTAATTGAGAATTAGCGGTAAGATTAGCAAGGCTCAACACTCCGCCTTGAGACGCGCTAAGCACAGCAATTTGTCAAGATGGGATGTCGCGCGCTCTTTTCGTTACACGGGGTCCCCATCTAATTGAATTTGGGGATGACGCGGAAATTAATTTGACACAGGGAGAAGTGGATGAGAGACTCATCCCCGCTGCCGTCAGCATCGCGAAGGGGGCCTGGTCCCCACCAACATCCCCATGGCTAAGCGCCTCGTCCCCACCACCGTCCCCATCGCTAAGGGGGCCTGGTCCCCACCACTGTCATCATCGTGAAGGGGGTCTCGTCCTGGCCACCGTTTCCATCGCCAAGGGGGCTTGGTCCCCACCATGTCCCCATCGGGAAAGGGGCCTGGTCCTCACTACCATCCCCATCGCTAAGGGGGCTTGGTCCCCACCACGTACCCATGGGGAAAGGGGCCTGGTCCCCACCATGTCCCCATTGGGAAAGGGGCCTGGTCCCCACCACCATCCCCATAGAGAAGGGGCCTCCTCCCCACCACAGTCCCCATCAGGAGGGGGCCTGGTCCCCGCCACCGTCCCCATAGAGAAGGGGTCTCATCCCCACCACCGTCCCCATAAAGAAGGGGTCCCATCCCCACCAAGTCCCCATCGGGAAAGGGGCCTGGTTCCCACCACCGTCCCCTCCCCACCACCGTCCCCATCAGGAGGGGGCCTGGTCCCCGGCACCGTCCCCATGGAGAAGGGGCCTCCTCCCCACCACCATTTCCATCAGGAGGGGGCCTGTCTCCTGCCTTCCAGGGCAGGGTGGGTCTTATTGATCCCTGATCACTTTGAATTGCCGCCGGGCTGAAGGACGCAGCCACCGACGAAATCCCATTTGGGCGCCCGTGAAGACAGTTTTTCCGCAGCAATCTTCCGCGCGTGAAGATCTCATCTTCTCTGATGGCCTCCAGATGAAGTTTTGAAAATTTACTTCTTGCAGCAAATGTACCGAATGCTTAAAACCAACGCGCTCCGTGGAGTTAGGCGCTGACTGCAGTGGGCTGTTCACGGGGCGGCCTGCTGGGGAGGGGGCGGCAGGTGACAGTTCTGAGCCCCCAACACCCCCACAACCGCGCCCCAGATTTGGAGGCAGAAAGCGGCTCCCCCCAGACCCCAGCAGTTCCCCTAAAGCCTGGAGGCGAGACCGCTTTCCAGATCTGCATACTCAGGTTCCCGCTGTGAATCAGGGCGAAACCCCAGGATGCTTTTTTTGCATTTGAACTGCAGGGTTGCAACTGGGTCCAGCTTCTGCCCCTGACCGCCAGGACTCTCCTCTTTGGGGCTTGATTCAAGGATGCCTCCTTGTGTTTTTTTTTTTTTTTCTTTTGACTGCAGTGAATGTCTAACTTGCTGCCTTTTTCTTTATACCCTAAATTTGCAACAGATTTAGTTAGAAATTAAAAGGCAGGAAGAAGGAGCCCCCAGCCCCAGCCCTCCAGCCAGGTGGGAAAAGAGGTAAGAGCTGATAGGTGCCCCCCACACCCCCACTCTTACTTCAACAGCAGGAAATTCTCCACCCCCTGCAGTTGGTCACATTGTTTGAAACAAAATTTTCATGAGAGTGAAAGGAAAATTGAGGGATGCCTGTGTCTCAGAGGAGTAGGGTGCCCTGCCCCATTACACCAGAGGTGGTGGGTTCAAACCCAGCCCGGGCCAAAAACTGCAAAAAAAAAAAAAAAGTGAAAGGAAAATCCAGAATGCCCCCTTTTCTGTGCCTGTAGCTCAGCAGAGAAGGGCCTCTGTCTTCTTCCCCAGGTTGGGGTGGGGCCCCACTTTCCAGAGTTCCAGCAGGCTGGTGGCAGGTGGCTGCCGGGATAGGTGTTCCTGAGACCCAGGTGCTGGGTCATTGTGTATAAAACTCACTCTTGTGTGCCTGCGAGTAGTTGTAGGGGGTGCTGGGTTTGTAAACATGCTCACACACACACACACAAACATGCTTATATGCACACTCGTACACACACCCATGTACCGTATTTACACAGAGACCCACACACCACATCTCAGCTCACAGCACACACACACAAAAACATATGCTTGCGCACCTCGTCCACACTGACATGCTTACACACATGTGCAGACATGAATACAGTCACCACTACTCACGTCTGTGCACACTGATGTACACCCACAGTCATCATCTTCTTCTTTTTTGAGACAAAGTCTCACCACGTCACCCTGGGTAGAGTGCTGTGGCATCACAGCTCACAGCAACCTCAAACTCTTGGGCTTAAGTGATTCCCTTGCCTCAACCTCCCAAGTAGCTGGGACTACAGGCGCCCGCCACCTCTCACTCACATACACTCACTCACACACCTGTACGCACACCATGCCTTCGCACACTTGTATGACACACTTACACATAAACACACAAGTTTACACTCTCACACACACAGCCCAGAGTAAGGCAGAGCCCACCAGCCAACAGAAGAGCAGTGGTGTCCTGTCCTCTGTGGGGCTGTCTAGGTGGGTGTGTCCCCACGTTTCCTCAGTGCTGACGGAATACAACTGGCCATCAGGATGGTGGGTCCCGGAGATGAACCCTGGAGATCAGTGTATTGTCAGGCACTGTGGATTCCCCGTCTATCCACCAGCACCTGTGCCCACCCCCCCACTCCCCCAGTGAGGTGGTGGCTCTGTCTCCTGCTCCATCAGGGGACGCCCTCCCAAGGGTGTCACCTTCTATGCTTCCCAGCCAGCTGGCATCTCTGGGAGGAGCTGTGGCCTCTGCCACTGGCTCCAGAATCTCTCCATGCTGGCACGTCTGCACACTGCCCCTGCACCTTGCTGTGTCTGTCTGTTCCTGCGTCCTGACATCCCACACAGCAGGGCCAAAGAGCAATTTATAAGCAATTCAACCTGATCAGGATGCTTTCCAGCCTGTCAGCCTTGTGGCTTTCTGGGACGGTGGGAACCACATGTGCTGGGCTGCAAAGCCCCTGGAGTCTTCCATTCTTGGGGAGAGAAGGGAAAAGGTCGCCCTCTCCGGGTTCCTGTGGGATCAGTCCCAAAAACTAAAGTGTGTAGGGCCTGCCCAGGGCCCTCCTGTGCTGAACAATTTATGTAAGTATGTCAGCCTGGTTTCTACAGCTTAAATTCTGCGCCCGCTTAGAAAAGAACAGTGCAGGTGTGTAGAAATCACATCTCATCCAAGCTGGGGATGTGGACAGTGCAAGGAACAGGGTCTTGGCAGCTCCCAGCCACGCCTGGAAACCCCTCATCCCTTCCTTCCTCTGCCCACCAAAGACGGCACCCCAAAGAAGTAAAATCTACTTCCTGTGTGACTTGTTAACAGGTCCCAAAGGGCATCCTTCATGATTCATCCTTCAAGGTTCACCTTTGAACCTTGGTGGCTTCCTGAGAAGCACAAATCTTGAGGTTGGTGGAGCTGTGGATGCTGGTGTCTGTCAAAAGCGCACCATCCCCCATCAGTACAACCCTTGGGATGTTCTCCGGGTGGTGAGCTGTGAAGGTTGCCTGGTCGGGAAGTCAGGGAAGGGTCCTCGTTGGGGCGTCCTCACTTCCGTCACCAGTTTGCCAAAGGTTCGGGAGAGTTAGTTCCCAGACCATCCTTGGGCTTGGACGTTCCCTAGAAGAGTTAACAGAACTCTTGAGAGTTAGGGTTTATTGTGGTGACTAGATACTTAAGTCAGACAAGGAGGGAAGGTGCATCTGAGTCTGCTGATGTTCCAAGTGGGGGCTTCCAGGCCCCCTCTCTGTGGGCTCAGGACTGAGCTACTTCCCTGACAGCAATGCGGGATAAGGACCTGGCATGTTGCAGTCCAGGGAGGCTCACCCAAGCCTCACCGTCCACTCTTTTTATTGGGGTTGCACCTGGTTGGCACCCTATGGAGAGAACCCCAGCTGCCAGCCCTGCTGCAGGCCACACAATTGCTCCCTAAATCCCTACCTGCCTACAGGGCCCTCAGGTAAATAGAGATTCTCCTATCAGGAAAGAGTTTCCAGGGCCTTAAAAGTTTAAAACTCACCTCCCAGGAATGATGAACAAAGTCCAGATCTTTCTCTGGATAAGGCCAAATTCTTCTTCCTTTTTTTTCTTTTATAAAAAGAGACAGGGTCTCGCTCTGTGCAACATCCTACCAGAGAGCTTTTTACAAGAACTTTTCCTGAGGATGTGCAGAGAGACAGAGGGAAAGAATGAACTACAAGTTTGGTATCATACTATTTTTTTTTTTTTTTTTTTTTTTGAGATAGGGTCTTGCTCTGTTCCCCACGCTGGGGTGCAGCAGCACCACCACGGCTCACTGCAGCCTCAAACTCTTGGGCTCAAGGGATCCTCCTGCTTTGGCCTCCCATGTAGCTGGGACTACAGACACCTGCCACCACACCCCACTTATTTTTGTGATTTTTTTTTTTTTTTGTGTAGAGATGGGGTTTTGCTATTTTTCCCAGGCTGAGCTCCTTGAGCTCAAGCAATCCTCCTGCCTTGGCCTCCCAAAGTGCTGGGAGGACAGGTGTGAGCCAGGGTGCCTGGGTAAGCTTAAATTCTCGACTACGCACTGTCTGAGGTCAAATGTGGTCCCAGCCCTAGCAGAATCTCCCTGGGGTGAGTCTGATGTCTTCTCCTTTGCAAAGTGGTGGAGACCCCCTGGTTGAGTACCCGACAGATGTCTACCTATGGGTGCACAGAGACACCTGCTGGTGAGTGTCCGCTGTGGGCCTGCACCAGGGGAGCAGGCACCTCCCTGAGACACGGCAGAATGTGATTTCACCCTGGCAGGCGCTGTGTCCCGTGTTTATTTGCTTTATCACCGGAAAACCTGTTCCTTACGCTAGTAACGTAATTTGCAGAATCTGATTAGCAATGTGCATGTTGCATACTCAGTCTCTTATCACATTTGCAGGGGCTGCCACCACTAATGGAATCCAAGAGGAGCACTAACAGGACAGGGACATCACTAACAGGATAATCCCCAACAGTCAGGGCTGGGTGGGAGGCTCCCTTGCACATCCTGTGGCTCCTGAAGCAAGTTAGCCAAGCACAAGGAGAGAATGGAGGCGGGGGAAGGGGGAAAACCTGGGATTCTCTTTACTGGCTGCCATGGGTCGAATTGTGTCTCCCCCAAAGGGTCAGGTTCATATTCAAACCCTTGGTGTCTGTGAATGGGATCTGATTTGGAAACAGGGCCTCTGCAGATGTAATTAGTGAGGCATCTTAAGATGAGACCATCCTGGGTTAAGGAGGTTCCTAAACCCAGTGACAGGTGTTCTCCTAAGACACAGCAGAGGAGACGCAGACACAGAGGACAAGCCACGTGGAGACAGAGGCAGAGACTGAAGTGATGTGGCCACAAGCCCAGGGACACCTGGAGCCCTCAGGAGCTGGGAGAGGCAGGAAGGAGCCTCCCCTGGGGCCTCCAGAAGGAACTAGATATAATTGTAATGGATTGAGTGGGGACTCCAAAATATATGTTCATGTCCTGTTACCCAGAACATATGAATAGAATGTAATTGGGCAATAGGGTCTCTGCAGATGTAACTGGTGAGGGATCTCAAGATAAGACCATCCTGGATTAAGGAGGGTCCTAAACCCAATGATAGGTGTCCTCCGGAGAGGCAGCAGAGGAGACACAGACACAGAGGAGAAGGCATGTGGAGACAGAGGCAGAGACTGGAGTGCTGTGGCCACAAGCTCAGAGATGCCTGGAGCCCACCTTAGTCCCTTTCCCTGGAAATACTGTGGCCTCAGCTCCTGTGGCCCAACCCCAGCTGTCTCTGCAGAGCACTCCTTGGAACCACAGTCCCAGAGAATGCCTCCCAGGGCAGGCTGCCTACTGCTGCCCTCCAGCTTTGCAGGAGCTACAGAGACCCTCTCACTTCAGAAGTCCAGCCATCTCTGGTGTCCAGAGCACTGCTCTCCTGGGAGTGGGTGCCTGGCACCAGGACCCTCCAGGGCAGATGCTGCAGCTTCTTAGAGCTGAGGCATCGCTGGGTCTTTCTGAGGTCTCCAGCTGCCTCTTGTCGCAGAACCTTGTTCTGAGCCAGCAGGAGTCACCAGCTAACAGGTGCGTTGTTCAATTTTCATGTGTCTGTTTGACTGGGCCACAGGGTGTCCAGATGTGATTATTACCCCGTGTGTCCCTACGAGGGTTTTTTTTTAGGTGAGATGAACATTTTTCTTATCTATAGACCAGTAGAGCAGATGGTACCCTCTAACATGGCTGAGCCTAAGCCCAGCTCCCAAAAGAAATCTAATCCTCCCTCAAATAAGACGGAATTCCTTCTGCCTGACAGCCTTTGGGCTGGGACCTCATTTCTTTTCCCTGCCTTAGGGCTTGATCTGAAACACCAGCTCTTCCTGGGTGAGCTACTTGTGGGCCCTGGTGGTGGGAACAGCCTGTAGGAGAAGATTCTAGGCTGCTGGTTCTCAGCCCCAGCGCCCGTGGGGTCCCCTGGGGGCCCCGAGCAGGTGCCCGGGGGCCCCACGCAGACGTGCTGAAATCAGGGGATTAGGATGATGCTCACGTGTCCAGGGTGGTTTGGCTCTCGCCTGGGAAGGTGGGATTCAGTCTGTGGGTGACCAGAGCTAAATTTCAGATGACAGCTCTCTGGGAATGCACCTGTGTGGGTTTGTTGTTGCCGCTGTAACAAATGTGCACAAACTCGGTGGCTTAAAACAACATGAATTTATTCTCATAGCTCCAGAGATTGGACGTCCAACCTGGGTCTCCTTGAGCTGAAATCAAGGATTTATTTGGCGGGTCTGATTCCTTCTGGAAGCTCCAGGGGAGAGTCCAACTGCTTTCTTTGTCTCCTGTGGGTTCCATGATGTTGCTGGGGGGTGGGGAGGATCCTTCCTCCACTTCCCACACCAGCGAGGACCGACTGGGTTTCTCACACAGCATCCCTGAGACTTTGACTCATCTTGCGAATTTTAGGGCTTTGTGTTGGCATCACTCCCAAATGGGTCTGTGTTAATACATATATCTCATCATCAGAAAGTGTCAGAGAAGTCTCTCTCAGGACAGGGATCTCGGTATTATCAATGAGCGAAGGATTAGTACAGACTCAGTGGATCCCCCAAGATGTATACACATTTTAGTAAAGAAAAATACTGTATTAAAATTGTAACACTCAAGCCACGTTTGACCTCTGCAATTACAACAGGTACAAGGCTGGCTCGGTGCCCGTAGCTCAGTGAGTAAGGCACTGACCACATTCACCAAAGCTGGCAGGTTTGAGCCCGGCCTGGGCCTGCTAAACAAAAATGACAACAGCAACAAAAAACTAGCCAGGCGTTGTGGTGGATGCCTGTAGTCTCAGCTACTTGGGACAATGCGGCAAGAGAATCGCTTAAGCCCTAGAGATTGAGGTTGCTGTGAGCTGTGACACTACAGCACTCTACAGAGGGTGACAAAGTGAAACTCTGTCTCAAAAAAAAAAAAAATACAATAGATATAAGGTAACAACGTTATTGGCATATATTGAGTATTATGCTTTTAATATATCTTTTCCTTTCTTAAAATGTGTCTACATTTTTTTGACATCCTCTGTACATATATAATATATATCTGTGTATAAATGCTACATATATACAGGGCACCTCCAAAATATAGATATATTTTAAGAAAGGAAAATACTGTAATTTAAAATTGTAATACTCAAGTCACATTCGACTTCTGCAATTATGATAAATACAAAAGATAACAAGTGTTACTGGTATATATTGAGTATCCCAATTTTAATGCAGTTTTTTCCTTTCTTAAATGTGTCTACTTTTTTTGGCACTCTCTGTACTGGTCGTTTTTTGGGGGGTTATACAGGTAGACTCAGTGGGACGTGGGACACAATCTGTAATGTATTATTTACCTAGGCTTTCTTAGAGAAGTACTATATGACTCTATAATTATCTCATGATTATAAAAAAATGGCACCTTTAAAAATAAAACTCAAGGGTGGCGCCTGTGGCTCAGTGAGTAGGGCGCTGGCCAGATATACCGAGGGTGGCGGGCTCAAACCCGGCCCTGGCCAAACTGCAACAAAAAAATAGCCAGGCATTGTGGCGGGTGCCTGTGGTCCCAGCTACTGGGGAGGCTGAGGCAAGAAAATCGCCAAGAGCTGGAAGTTGCTGTGAGCTGTGACGCCACAGCACTGTACCGCGGGCGATAAAGTGAGACTCTGTCTCTAAAATAAATAAATAAATAAAACTCAAAAATGTACCAGTAAAACAAAACTGTAAAATTTTGATTATCCAATCTTACTAAAAAAGCTTTCTATTTTTTGTCTGTTTTAAAACTGCAATTATTAAGTGACCACTGTTTAAATAAAACTCTTTTTAGTTTTTGAGATAGAGTCTCACTATGTGGCCCTCAGTAGAGTGCTGTGACGTTGCAGCTCACAGCACCTCAAACTTTTGTTGCCTCCGCTTCCCAAGTAGCTGGGACTACAGGTGACCGCTATAACCCCTGGCTATTTTTTTGTTGTAGTCGTCATTGATTATTTAACAGGCTCGGGCCAGATTTGAACCTGCCAGCCACAGTGTATGTGGCCGGCGCCCTAATCTCTGAGCTGTGGGTGCCGAGCCTAAAGAAAACTCTTGATTATGATAACACGTATTGAAAGCCACTTAGAACAGTCAATTCCAGTCACCAGTGGGAACACGAAAAGCTCATTTAAAATACAAGAACACTAAAACACACTATTCAATTTATTTTTCTTATTTATTCAGCCAGTTACAATCTCCTCTTTCAAAAGCGGAGCTGACTTGCAGCCCTCACTCCATCTGGACCTTTAAGGCTCCTTCAGCAGGAAGGTAGCACATTAGGGTGAAGAGGTCTCAGGGGGCATTGGGGAAGAATGAGGTTTTGGGGGTGGTGCCTGCCACTCGCTGACCACAAACTGTGCTGGAGGGCAAGTGTCTGTTTTTATTTTGTTTTTTTAAATTTTTATTTGGAAGGAAAGTGAGCTCTTCCTGGGGCTTTGCAAATTCCGGTCCGGAAATGTGTTCTGAGTCCGGAAATGTGTTTCTGAGTCTACGCTGGGGTTGAGAAAACTGTGTATATTAGAGGTGAAGAGTGTCTCCCCCCAAAATGTGTCTGCACTTGGAACTTAGGAGTGGGGACTTACTGAGAAACAGGGACTTTGCAGATACAATTAGTTAACATGAGGTTGTTAGGACACCAGTGACAGGTGTCCTCCTAGGAGACAGCAGAGGAGACACAGACACTGAGGAGAAGCCACGTGGAGGTAGAGGCAGAGACTGGAGTGATGTGGCCACAAGCCCAGGGATGCCTGGAGCCCCCAGGAGCTGGGAGAGGCAGGAAGGAGCCTCCCTGGGGCCTGTGGAGCAGCAGCTCTGAGACACCTGCAGCTCAGACTCCTGGGCTCCA
>CAUYPK010012967.1:0-23774 GCA_963574355.1 Loris lydekkerianus
AGTTTAATTAATGCAAATTAATACATTTCTTTTGGAAAGATGTTTAGAGAACACTTAGAGATCTAAAAATAGACCTGCCATTCAATCCTATAATTCCTCTACTAGGTATATACCCAGAAGACCAAAAATCACATTATAACAAAGATATTTGTACCAGAATGTTTATTGCAGCCCAATTTATAATTGCTAAGTCATGGAAACAGCCCAAGTACCCATTGATCCACAAATGGATTAATAAATTGTGGTATATGTACACCATGGAATATTATGCAGCCTTAAAGAAAGATGGAGAATATGGGGAAGGAGGAGAGGGTAGGGGAAAGATGGGGAGAGGGAAGGTAATTGGTGGTATTACACCTGCGGTGCATCTTACAAGGGTACATGTGAAACTTAGTAAATGTAGAATGTAAATTTCTTAATACAATAACTAAGAAAATGCCAGGAAGGCTATGTCAACCAGTGTGATGAAAATGTGTCAAACAGTCTACAAAACCAGTGTATGGTACCCATGATTGCATTAATGTACAAGCTATGATTTAATTAAAAAAAAAAAAAAAAAAGAAAAGAAAAAGAAAACAAGGGAATAACATGCTCAAAATGCTGAAGAAAAAAACAAGAATCTGTCAGCCAAATATACTTTACTTAGCAAAGCTCTTCCTTTCAAAAATGAGAGACTAAAGCTTTGCCAAACCAGAAAAGGGAGTGAATGTAGGATCACTAGCTGTATTGTAAAAGTATCACTAATGGGAGCTCTTCAATCTGAAATAATTAATAATATAAAAATATATAAAATTATAGAGTAGATTTTCAGTTCCAAAATGTTGGCAGAGAAGCAAATAAACAAACAAATGAAAACCAAGTGTACAACACTAAGACTATTATCATAAATAGCCCAGGACACAAATATAAAGATGAAGTAGTTCCTGGAACCATGGAGGAATTGAATAACTTCAAGAAGATGGCAAGAGAATCAAGCAAGTTTTCACATTCATGAAAACCTTCCCCCATTCAGCTTGGCACCAAAAGTGTTAAAAAGTTTCCCTGGCCAGGCATGGTGACTCACGCCTATAATCCTAGGGGCGGGTAGGATGCTTAAGTATAAGAGTGTTAGATCAGCCTAAGCAAGAACATGAATCCATCTCTACTGAAAATAAGAGTGGAAAATAATAAAGTAGCCTGGCCTTGTGGTGGGCACCTGGAGTCCCAGCTACTTGGGAGGCTGAGGTAAGAGGACTGCTTGCTCCCAGTAGTTTGAGGTTGCTATGAGCTGAGACTGCATGGCACTCTATCAAGGGCAAGAGAGTGGGACTCTGCCTGAAGAAAAAAAGAAAAATTCCCCCAAATCACTATTTCTACACTGGAAAAAGTGAGATCAAGGTGCACTGTAAGATTCCTCTCTATCTTGAGTACCCTGGCAGGAGATCTCTGCTTTAATGCATGTGAAGCATTGCGAGTACCTTAAGGAAGCAATACCCCCAGGAACCAGCAAAGACAAAGACTACCATCCCCAGCAAGTAACATGACAATGGCTTACCTCACAAAGACAGGTTTCTCTAGTTCTCTTATGTTTCAAGATCCCAGGCCAGCAAGATTTGCTGACCAGAACACTGATTTCCCACCCTTACTATTTGTTTTTCAGAAATGGTGGACACTCCATGCATTAAGAGATCATCACAAGTCTTCCACTAACCAGTTACTAAAAGAAGTCGAGAAAAGTGTCATTCTACCTCAAATCTTGCCCAAGGGCCCACTGAGCAACCACATTCCCACAACCCACATTCACACAAAACCAAAAGGACAACCAATACCATTCCCTAGCTCAGCATACTATGACAGTCTTCCCCAGGGAGAGCCTTTTCCTCTGGTTTTTGACAATGCTATGCATGTGTCAGTGTGATTTCCTCCTGTGCTGGCGTGCCTTGCACTCCACCCCAAACATGCAATGATGCTCACTCACTTCATGGATCATTCATTTCCTCTCTAGAAAACCCCCCGACTCTATTGTGGAAAGGTGGATCTGTGGTTGTCCTTCCACGTGCAGGTTGATGTCCTTCATGATATCTTTCTTCTTGGACAGTCCTCATTGTCTCAGTAATTGGCTTCTGGTGCAGAAGCAGCAGAGGGATCTCCTTATCCCAGATGCAGGTTCTGTAATAATATCAATTTATGTAATACATTTTGCAGGAACAATAACACAGTTTGATTAAATAATGAGAGAAGTTTCCTCATTATGCTCATGAATTGGTTTTGAAACAATTCTGCAGAGATTCTTAGAAAATTTTTTAAGAAGCAGTGACATCAATGGGAGAGTAAATATTCTTCCATGTAATTTCTTCAAAGGAAAACTCTTGATGTGTTTTCTTCTGTCAGTGCATGTTTCCCTCCTCAGATACTTGGGAAAGAAGCACTTTATGAATAAACATTTGGGTTTGGGGGGGCTTTTGTTTGTTTCTTTCTTTGTTTTTTATCTCTTCCAGTTTTAGAGAAAAGGTTTGAAGGGTCATTAGTCTTATAAAGCCGCTACATGTTTGCAGATAGCGCTTTTTAAAATTTATGTCTATTCCAGGTTTTGTGATATTTATCCTTAAGCATATATCAACATGATTTCTTTCCTATGATAATTTCCAGATCAGATGTATTCTAGGCAGATTAATCATATTTTTCTGATCTTCTCTTTGATTTTACCAAATGCAGCAGTTAATGTGTTATACTTTATATGGTTTTATAATGCTCACATTATAAATGAACTTATTCTAAGAGCATAAATTATATTTCATTTAACATTTATTCTAAATGCTTACTTTGTGATGGATACATAGTTGGTATTCTTAATTTTATTTTTTTTAATTCACTTAAAATTTAATAAAATTGAAAAGGACAATTGAGTATATAAATTAGCACACAGTAAATGAAAAAGGAGAAGCTATATTTTTCAACAATATAGTCAAGAAATTTAAAATCTCAGGCGGTGCCTGTGGCTCAGAGGACTAGGGCCCCATATGCCAGAGGTGGTGGGTTCAAACCCAGCCCCAGCCAAAAACTGGGGGGGGGGGGGGGAGAAAGAAATTTAAAATCTCCAGGTACTTATAGCTTAAAAGTTAGAAGCAATTATAGGAGAGGTAATATAAAAATGTTTCTATATGATTGCAAACTATCTTCTTGATAAATGAAGAAAAGTCAAGAAATCTAAAGGTGGGAAAAAGTCCTGAAAACCAATGTTAGAAATTAAAACAAAACAAATTAAACCAATAAAACTATCAAGGCACTTTGGCTTTCTAAAAATAATGACCAGCAACAGCACAGTTTGAAAGGACAGAAGGAAAGTACGAAGAAGTGTACTCTGTAAGGAAAATATCAGTGAGTGGAAAGAAAGAACTGTATTACAAAATATAACAGGTACATTTTAGGAAATAGACTCAATTGTTACCTTGCCAAATAGGTTGAAAGGATGTCAATTACCTGCAAAGAAAAAAGTGTTTTCTAAACTGCATATCAGTTGTGTGCTAGACAACATGGTTGATTGATTTGAAATTTTTCCACTGGAGAAAAGAACAGAGGAGACGAGAATGGAAAGAGGTGTGCACATCATTGCCATGTTTTGTAGATGATAAAAGGTATAAAAATATAGAAGAGTGAAGTATTACGAATACATTTTTATTCTAAAACATTTTGAAAATATCTGTGATGTCAAAAACAGAGGCTAAAATAAAGGTGGTGGAGTTTGGGTGAGTTCAGGCCAGAGCTTTGATTGATTACTTCACCTGGGTGGGAGAGGAGCTACATCAGATAGATGTACATGGATGGTTCCTAACATGGGAGTCTCCAGTACTCAAGTACCATACATAAGTAATATCTGAATATGTTCTATTATATTTCATAAAAATATAAAATATATTTAATTACCTCGCATGAAATACTTGAGAGAAGGAGGAATCAAAATCAGCAAAAAGAGAAGACATATTAAAAAACTAACAAATATATAAATATATAACAAATATAAAAATAAACTAAATGTGAATATATTTTAAATATGCTAACCAAGGATTTCAGAAAAATTACAATGTGAATGTGTCTGGTTCATTTTCACTTCCAAATGCTGAGCACTCTTTGTAAACCCATTAGGTGGCAGATCCAATAGGCAAATGAGAACTCAGAAGCTTTTGGAAACCCAAAGAGGAAAGCCAGCCCAGCATCACTTTCCTCTGTGTTAGATCAGAGTCCATGTTTGCATGACAGAGAGTCCTGCATTGACAGGAAGATCTAGGTATATCCTTACTTGAATGAAGCCCCCTGAGATTTGTGAAACCTCTGGAGGGAGGGAGCAGCAATTAAGACTTATTTAACAGCTTTAATATGAAAATGTTGGTTTTAAAAGACAATGGGGGACCAAAGACTCCATTCTTGCAAGGGAAAACACTCCCAGAAAAGAGGAAAAACAGACAAAAACTGAGCAAGGCAAAATAAACAGTTTGGTTAGTTAATTTTAAACCAACAGCTAAATTACCTGCCTGAACAGTTTCTGCTTTTATTGAAGCTGGCCTGTGAGAGATACAGCTTGTAAACACCCCTGCTGGGTCTCTAAGCACTCTGAAGAACAATGGCTCTAGCAGAAGCTACATGCAAGGCCTGGGAGGGAACATTAACCAGGCCCACTGCTGCCTACTTTACACTCAACAGTCAAAAAAATACTCCTTGTGGAGATTTGTATTATGACCAGGGCAGAGGTTAAAGAAACAGCTTGAGTCCTGAGATACGGGCAGGAGGGCTTGTATACTGACCACGGAGGGAAACATCTCTGGGTGGAGATAAGGGGAAAATTCCTCTTTTCTACCAATTTTTCAGAACAGAACTGATGCCACTGTGTCTGCTCCACAGAGAAACTAGAGGGGTCTAACCTCCCCCAAGGGATCTGTGCACATGACCACAAACAGGAAGTGGCCACAACACAGGGCTCAGGTTTCAGATGTCTCAAGACTGCCCTTAAAGTTAATGATTATAGATAGAATAAGAACTAACATGCTTACTGCTTTCATTTTTACTCCCTTCCTTAAGTTACCCTCTGGGCTAAATGAGAAAATAACCTTCAATAGAAGCGGAGTGGAACAAACATTCAGGGCCACTCTCTGGAGCCCCACAAACTAGTGGTGGACCCCTATACCCAATCTTTAAAAATTCTATTTTGCGTGTCCTGACTCTTTTTTTCTCTCCACTTTTAACTTTATTTTTCCTCAGTCAATTGCCGCTGGCTTCACAGGTCTTAAAGGACCCTGTTCTGGGGGCAGAACCCTGACATTGGTTGAATCCTTTCTTATTCTTCAGTAGATGGCATGAGGAGCATAAATATTAATACTTTTCCTCTGACAGGAAACTACGTCCTGCCTAATGCCACATCCTTGGCCTCCATAAGAGACAGCTAGTGTCCACTCTATATAACTGTTGCTCACTCATATTGCTCTATTTAGAACACCCAACTTTAGCACATAAGCTCAGTAATCAGTTAAAAAAATGATGAAATGATAGCAATAGTCCTGATAATAGTAGTAATTAATACCCACATTTGTTCTGTAATTAAAAAATAAATTTTCACCTACATGGGAGCATTTATCTTAATGGAACAGACTGATAATGTGTAGCAACTACCACCTTTGCATATGTAATTAAGGGTTCAGTGTAGAAATTGATCTATTCTTTACACCTTGCTGGGGTCCTGCACTGGAGGCAGGGTCCTTTAAGACCTGTGGAATTGGTGGCGATTGACGGGGGGAAAATAGTTAAAAGTCAGGAGAGATAAAGAGGACACACAGAATAGAATTTTCAGAGGTGGGCACAGGGGTCCACTGCTAGCATATGGGGCTTCAGTGAGTGGCCTCAAGTGTTTGTTCCACCCAGATTTTATTTAAGGCTATTATCTCATTTAGCCCAGAGGGTAAGTTGAGGAAGGGAACAAAAACATCAGTAGTTTCTCTGAGAAAGCATTTTAGTTCTTATTCTATCTATAATCATTAACATTTAGGATCTGGGCAGCCTTGAGAAATGCAGAACCTGAGCCCTTGGTGGGAGCCACCTCCTATCTGTGGTCACACAGATCCCTTGGGGGATGTTAGACCCCTCTAGTTTCTCTGTGGGGTAGGGACAGTGGTGTCAGTTTTCCTCTGAAGGATCGCTGGGAAAGAGGAATTTTCCCCTTATCTCCACCCAGAGATGTTTCCCTCCATGGTTAGTGTATAAGTCCTCCTGCCCACATCTCAGGGCTCAAGCTGTTGCCTTGATCTCTGCACTGGTCATTATACAAATCCCCACAATAGGTATTCATTTTGTTGACTCGGCAGGGATCGGCCTGTGTAATGTTTCTTCCCAGGCCTTGCACGTACTTCTGTTATGGCCATTGTTCTTCAGAGTTATTATGGACCCAGTAGGGGTGTTTGTAAGCTGTATGCCTTCCAAGCTTCCAGTAAAAGCAGAAACTGCTCAGACAAGTCATTCAACTGTTAGTTTAAAAATAAGCTAGCTAAACTGTTTTTATTCTACCTTACTTGGCTTATTTTTCTGTTTTTCCTTCTCTTCTGGGGGTGTTGTCCCTTGAAAGAATGGGTTCTTTGGTCCCCATTCTCCCTGCATACTTTAATTTTTTTGTACATTTATTTACATGGAACTGAGAATATTTTCCAAATAGCATGTATAGCTAAAGAAGATGAAGAAATTTAGCAGAGCGTTATATAAAGTTACTATTTCTCATGATCTATGAGGGAAAGGGAGGTGATTCATTCTTGTTGGGCCCATATTCCTAGGAAGTTTATAGTGCTGAGGCAGAAAGCATTCCTGAATATATGTGTGTGTGTGTGTGTGTGTGTGTGTGTGTGTGTGTGTGTGTGTGTGTTTGTGTTAGTCTCAGCAGGAGGAAGTAGCTCCACAGGCTTCCTTCAGTCAGGGGTAGGGGCCTTTCCAAAATATCATGAGAAATGAGTCACCTGTATGTTTTAAAAGAAAGTAAGGCTGGGCAGGGGGGCTCATGCTTATAATAATTTAACTGTTTCTACCATTGCGGAAGGTTGAGGTGGGTGGATTGCTTGACCTCAAGTATCAAGACCAGCCTGACCAAGAGTTAGGCTAAAAATAGAAAAACTAAGGCAAGAGGATCTCTTGAGCCCAAGTTTGAGCTTGCTGTGAGTTATGATGACCCCATGGCAGTTTACACAGAGCAACAGAGTGAAACCTTATTTCAAAAAAGGGGGGGTTGTTTTGAAGAAAAAGATGTTTTTGATGACAAGTTCAAAAGCAGAATATAAAATGCTATATTTATCAAAATTGAAAATATTGAAGAGGTCTTCTTGCATTTATATGCACACTGGGAAATGTATTAATGTGAAAATGTTTGCGTCTTGTTTTCTAGAAGCATTTTAAAGTTTAGAGATTACACATTGGAAGCTTGTGCTTTGATTGACACAGAGAATAATCACTCACATTAGTGCACTCAGCCAGTAGGAGTGAAAACTGGAAAATCACTTCTCAGAACTTTCCACTGGGGACATTTCCACTATGACATGTTGTCTCAAAAGCACGTCTACTTTCCTAACATTTGTTTAGAAAATATATTAATATGAAAATATTTAAACCTTTGCTTTGAACAAAGAAATGAAAGTCTTCCTTTCATTAGGGCAGACTTATGATAAAAATCAACAGCACACAATGTTATAAAAACTCAAAATATCATTCATCAGTTTCCATTCCCTTAGAAATAATCAATGTTAATTACTTCATATTCTTCCCTTACAAACATTTATGTAGCTGGGCATGGTAACTCATGCCTGTAATCCTAGCACTCTGGGAGGCTGAGGCGGGTGGATCACTTGAGCTCAGTAGTTGTAGACCATCCTGAGCAAGAGTGAGACTACGTCTCTAATGAAAATAGAAAAACTAACTGGTTGGGCATTGTGGCACATACCTGTAGTCATGGTTACTTGGGAGGCCCAGGTATGTGGATCTCCTGAGCCCAAGAGTTTGAGGTTGCTTTGAACTATAATATCCCGGCACTCTACAGAGGATGACAGAATGAGACTTGCTAAAAAAATTTTAAAAAAAGAGAATAAATGAGTAGATAATTTTGAATGTATTTTCCTTTTGTATAAATGGGATTACATACTAAATTCTTGCCTAAATCCTGTTTCTTTCACTAATAAATTTTCTTTACTCTTTAAAAATACATGTAGATTTCATTATTTTAGTTGCTAGTGAATGATCCACTGAATGGATTATAGATCATTTGTTTAGCCACGCTTTATTTTTTAAGGTTTGCTATGGAGATGCCTCTCAAGTCTTCTACTTCAGGGAGAATAAGTCAGTGACTACCACAGCAGCTACACTTGGACATCCATTGCTATGTTTCTACCAAGGCCATGCTCCCCATGGACGTACAGCCAGTGACAGACTGGCAGGGATTGGAAAGCAGCCCCAAACCTGGGAGACACAGAAATCCTCTAATATGCAACTTTTACTTGAGTTCTCCCTCAAAACAGACTGGTAGAACATTTCTTGATCTGCACTAGAGTCCATAATTCTTCTATATATCTGTCATCCTGTTCTTGTCTTTCTTTCATGTGGGGTCATACTCACATCACTTGCATCTGACAGTTCTCCAAACTTCAGTTGGCTCCTCATAATTTTTTCCTCACAGGTATTTTCCCTAATAAATTTCTTACACATTTATGTTTATCTTAGTGTCCACTTACAGAAGACCTAGATTATCATGTTTACTATTTTTTGCATCATTAGTAATACACAAGAAATGTACATGAGTGAAACATTCTGAATTTAAGAAGTTATACCATCTTAAGCTTTGCTAAATATTTTCATCAATTATGCTCAGATTTTTTATACCCCAGTAGAGTTGGATTGTATGTGATAGAAATATTTGAATGCCCTTATTGGATGCAGCTCATTAAAACTACATTTGTTTTTAGGAGATTTTTTTGTTTTCCATCACCCAAAGCTATGTTAGTTAACGTGATTTATTGACACAGAGAACAGAACTATTTATTGCTAATTATATTCAGCAGGCTGTTAATGTTAGTACCAGCCTAGTGGGAGAAAATACTAAATCAGGCTAGTTGTCATATTTTCATTTCAATCATATTTTCCTTCTTCATAGAAAAATCACAGTATTTTTCATATGTTGCTTTTCTTCTTAGTTTAGCATTTTTATGGGAATTTCAAGAAATTAAAATGCCATTAGACTTATAAAATATTATTTATGTAGTTTAGTATAAACTTTGGTTTTCATTTCACTTAGAATAAAACAAAATGAAAGTATCACTCAAAGACAGCTGTTTGAGTAAGTGAGCCTTCTGCCATGATTTACAGCTGATACTAAAAGGTCTGTAGGATGTTATTGCAAATCAGACTAGTCATTGTCATAGACATTAAAATAAAACCTTGAACACTATAAGACCACATTGTCATATTTCACTATCTGAAATTGCTGTGGGAAGATATAACACAATGAAAAATTGTTACCAATTATACTTCATTTATTTGAACATTAATCTTTATTTAACCCAAGGATCTGTTGACTACTAATTTTGAATAAGACAAGCTCTTAGTGTTTTTAGGCAATTGCAATTTATTTAAATATCCAATGAAAAAGTTCTTTTAAAAAGTGTGATATTATATAGCATTAACTTTTTCAGAAAGCAAATTTTTATTTTATTAATATCAGAATATAGTTGGAAATATCACATATGCAAGTCAAAAAGTAGGCAAAAGAGTTTGAAACCATAGGAATCATGTGACTGGGAAATAAATAACCAATGCTCCCTAGAATAATTTCACCCTCTTGTTATTCAACAACTTACTCAACAAATTAAAGATTTGTATACAATAATGGTCCCAGATTTCCTTTAACTTATGTTCTAGACATATATTCCTTAAATCAACTTCTATATTTATAATACAGAGATGATCCTGGGATTAGTCTTTGCTTATAAATTGCTAGCAAATATCATAACATGTTAAGTCTAATGTTCTAATCTCAATGCTAATAAGTCAAAAGTCGTAGGACTTAGATTCTCTTTGTCCCCTCTTGACTCTCTTTAATATCCCTCAATGAACCATGGGCTCTTTGATTTTTTTCTTTTATAGGTAAATATTCAGTTTATTAATGGATTCTATTGCCTCCTACTTTTTTTTTTATTACTCCATAAATACATTTGTCCTAATAGTTGTCCTAATAGTTGTGAAAGTCTGTGCTCTGTGGTTCTCTGTGTCTGATAAGTGTGAATAAAGATACTTAAGGTCAAGGATCAGCTACTATGCAAGTAAGTGTCTTTGGGGATCTTAGAACCACAGAGCCAAATTTTTACAGTAAGTTTATCTGTAAAATGACCTCACTTTGCATGAATTTATTGACATCATTCAAATCTTTGGTAAATCAAAGTTACAACGCCCCCAAAATTAATGATTAAATTACAAAGCACAATAGTGTTGAAGCCCAATGTATAAGAAAGGCAAGCATAGAATTTTGTTTTGGGAAGGTGTCCTTGAGAAATGCAATTGATGGTTGTGAGTGAGTGGAGTCAATACTATAGGCCTTATTCTCCCACACACAACAAATAAAAACCTTAGACAAACCTAAAACATAGAAACCACTGGAGGAATTACAGAACAATCACTAGAAAGCCAATTCTCGAGGAGGCATGCAACATCCCTTGGAAGAAGGGACTAGCACCACTTGTGTTTCCCATAGTGTTTATAAAACTACAAAAATTGTTGATGTTTTTCTCTTAGAATGGGCCTCATTTTATGCTGTGTCTGCCTAGAACTCAATGAAACCAAAAATATGCTTCTTCAAAAAGATCAGCAAATTTGATAAAACTTCAACTATGAAAAAAGTGAGATTTAGAAAAAATGAGAAGACAAATAACTATTCATATTATCAGACACAAAATAGAAGACATTGTAACTGATTTTATAGAAATAAAAAGGGTTTTAAGAGAAAACTGTGAATAATTCCTCTCAGCAAATTGGATAACCTGTATGACACACAACCTAGGAAGACTAAGTCATAAAGAGGAAATATGAACAGAACTATACCAAGTACAGGGATTGAATCAGTTACTAACTTCTCAACACAAAAAAAAGCTTGATTGCAGATAACTTTACTGTTGAATTCAACCAAACATGTAAAGAGAAATTACCACCAACTATCTCAAACTCTTCAAAAAGTGGAAGAGGAGGGAAGACTTCCAAACTTATTCAATAAGGCTAGCATTTCCCTTATATTAAAGCCAAAGACAGTAAAAGAAAAAACTACAAACTGATGATATCGCTGATAAATATTGACACTAAAAATCCTCAACAAAAATTCTAGCAATACAGAATTCATTAGAACATAAAAAGGATTTTATGCCAATATAAATTGAAATTTATTCCTGGAATGCAAGGATGGTTCATCATATACAACTCAATCAACATAAGACCACATTAACAGAATTTGGGGGATAAAAACCTCACATAGTAATTTAATTTGATGGGGAAAAAATTTTTTTGACAAAATTTAACAGTCTTTCATGAAAAAAAAAAGGTGTAGAAAGATATGACCCAGCATTACAAAAGCCACATATGAAAATCCTATAAGTAACATACTCAATGGTAAAAGATTGGCTTTGCTGTATGATTAGAAAGGATACAAAAAATACACTATTCTTAGTTCTATTTGACATAGTACTGGCTATTCTAGCTAGAATAATTAGGCAATAGAAAGAAATAATAAACATCAACTTGAGAAATAAAATTATCTCAGTTTGCAGACAACATGACTTTTTATGCACAACACACACACATGTAAGAAAACCCTAGAGAGACCAGAAAACTGTTTGAGCTTGGAAACAGTTGGCAATGTCATAGGATATAAAAAGTAATACACAAAATCAGTTATATTTATATACACTAACAAGGAAATATTCAATCAAATTTAAGAAAACAGCTCCATTTAGAATAACATTAACAGGAATAAATCACTTAGAAATCAGCTTAATTAGGGAAGTAAAAATCTGTGTACTGAAAACTATAAAATATTGCTACAATAAATTTAAAAGGACAAAAATAAAGGAAAGATACACAAGCTTCATAAATTAGAAAACTTAATATTGTTAAGATGTTATACTACTCAAAGCAATCTACAGATTTAAAGCAATCTCTAAAAAAAGTCCCAAAGTAATTTTTTGAAAAATAGAAAAATCAATTTTAAAATTTATATGAAATTTAAATGACTGGTATTTAACTCAAACAATCTTGAAAAAGTAGAAAAAAACTTATGGTCTCATACTTTCTATTTAAAAACTTACTACAAAATGTAGTACTACAGAATGTATTAACTGGTTTCAAGAAGCACATGAAATATTCATACCACTAATGATTAAGGAAAGGAAAATAATAAAATATAACTTTGTATCCAAGAGGATGGATACTGTCAAAAAGGAAACAAAATTTAAAAAAAAATAAGTGTAGGTAAGGCTGTTGAGAAACTGAAAACTCTGCTTTGTTGCTATGACTGAAAAATAACACAGTTGCTGCAGAAAACAGCTAAGAAGCTCCCCCTCCCCCAAATCAAAAGTATAATGATACCATGATCCAGCAGGTCCACTTTCAGGTAGACATCCAAAATAATCGAAAGCAGAGTTTCACCTCTGTTCACAGAATCATTATTTGTAAATAGTGAAAATATAAAAGCTACTTATGGGTTCATTAATAAATGAATGAATAAACAATATATGGTATATACTGACAATGGAATATTATACAACCTCAAAAGGGAAGGAGATTATGGTCATGCTGGACCATGGATGAAACTTGAGGACATGCTCAGTAGAAACAAGTCATTCACAGAGAGAAGAATATTGCATGGTTCTCCTTCAGTGGGCGGCCTAGAGCAGTTAGATTTATAGACAGAAAGTAGAATGGTGGTTACCAGTGGCTGGGTTTAAGGGGTAATGGGGTATCAATTTTTCAAAGGGGTATAGAGTTTCATTTTGCGAGGGTTCTGGAGATTGGTTGCATAATAGTGTGAATGTGCTAAACACTATCAAACTATATACTAAATATAATTAGCATGGTAAAGTTAATGTTATTTTATATTTCACCACAACTAAGATTTAAAAATATTATTGATGTTAATATTATTAGCAATGGTAAAATAGGGCAAACAATTTGGAAAAACTTCCTTTCTTGCCCGTATGAAAACATTAAATCTATTTCTTGGCACATGGAAAGAAATAAATAAATGGGAGCTGGCCTTATTTTTAAATAGACGTAGGTACATGGCTGTGTGTGTGAATTCAACTCCTCCTAATATACCATTTATAATGAAATAATTGTAAATTTTTTAAAGAGGGAACCAAACATTCTATGTTAGAAAGATTTTTTAAATGCAACAGAAGGTAATTTTACCTAAGATGACAATTAGTAAGAAAGATTTAAATCCTAAAAACTTCCTTAAATCTCTGTTATTTCAACTCTCTGCCCTCTCGATCCCTGAGGTTTAAATCCCAAATTCTCGATATAAACTCAAGCATTTTTTTGCCACCTGAAATCCTATTGTCTGAACAGAATGTAGGAATGATCCAGTTAAACAAAGGAGGAAATAAAGCAAAACGAAGTACAAATGAAAATCATGACATAATTAAAATAAACCTTCCTGAAAGATTTGGCGAAAGTCTCCTTTTAAAGATTAGACACCTGTATGCCAGATAGCAAGGTGATTTTCCAGAGTTTCACAACTGGAAACAAACCAGGTAGGAAAGCCAAGGTTCCTCTTAACATAATGCAGCTAATTCACATGCACCCTGGTTGAGGTAGTTATTCTCCATTTTTTAAACATCTCAGAAGCTGTGAACACAAGATAATTTTATCTTTTATTTTTATGTGGTCGATATTCTGATGTTTCCTGTTTAATTTTCAGGCCGTTTTACTTCCCACAAACAGTACAAATATTGTTATCGGAATTTTCTGTTTCTTTGGAAAACACTTTCTCAATTAAGCCACATTAAGTTTCTTTAAATATAAACACATATAAACAACACAGTTAAAACGTTTCCTTTTTCTTTTTACCATTTTCCTCTTTTATGTTTCTATAGTTATTTAACAAAGGTAATTTTTATAATAAACTTTACAATGAGGATATCTATCACTGTTCTGATCACTGTCTCTTTCAAGTTATAGAAAGTTAAAAGCCTGTCAAAAATCACAGCCATTATTTCTATCAATATTCTCCTGGCAAATTTTGTTGTTTTGAAAATTTCCCACAAAATGATCTTTTTGTGTATAATGTAATAGTTACTTTTGTTATTTTATTACCAAGATATAATCATGAAAACTGTGTACAAGTAAGAGTGTTTGCATTTATTTCTTACCAAATCTATAAAAAAAAGTGAGCAATTTTTCTTAGGTATTCTAAACTTTTGTCTATTGATTAAAACACTTCCAAATATTCCATCTCTAGATAGTAAAATCTGCTTACAAAGAAGGAGTCAGAATCTCCTGCTTACATCAAAACTTGAAAATTCTCTTTCTAAGGATGATTTGCCAACATTTGAGCTCCACCTGAAGCAGGACCTGAGTGAGGAGATGGCCTCTTACTGCTGAGAGGGGCCTGAGAATGATGTGGGAAACTCCTCTTAATAGAGGCCTGGCTCATCACACAACCAGGTGTTCTATGTCACTTTTAGTGAAATGGCGAACATTCGGAAAGCTGGAAATCTTCAAAAGCAGTAACAAAAAGTCTGAGCAGGTTGTACTGTTTCCTGATGGAGCTTTATACAAAGAGGGGTGCCTATAACTTTGAGTATTTGTGGAACTGTAAGGAGGTAAAGAAAAAGGATGTTGGGTCACCCCTACCATAAAAAATGACTTCACTTGGAAAAACACTGTCATCGATATTGACAACAGAAAAACGTTTATTAAATCTCCTAGTATAAGTATAATTCTAAGGTCAGCAAAACGATTTTTGAATACTTTTGTTTTCTGGAAGGGAAAATGTATGAGCTCATTCTCTCTGGAGAAATTTAAAAGTGATAGCTAGTACTCCATCATTTCCCATTCACATCAAACTTCCAGGAAAGCTAGATTAAAGTCAATTAATATTTGATATTAATTATAGCAAAATAATAGTTTTATGTAAGATTATGATGCAATAAAGTCATATTTGTAGTGTCCATGCAGCTTATTTCTGATTAATTCCACTATCTTCTATCTCCTTCTAATGGGTAAACTATGAGTATAATAATTAAAGAGGGCTTTTTGCCTACATGACCTGGCAATGGAAGTCCGTTCACTGTCTATGGCGAATGTATCCTGCTTTGTAAACTTTCTTACTCTGTAAACCTACCTTTCTCTTCCTCAATAAACTTTGTTTCACACTTGCCTTTAAAAAACAAAAAAAATAAATTAAAAAAAACTTTGAAACAATCAACAGTAGTGAATTATGATTTAAATTTGAAATTCAAAAAAATAGAAAACAGAAAATGCCAATCTTGACCCATACTTATTTCTGAAAAGACCTGTGTTATGTGACATGATTTAAGTAATAAAACCCTGAAGGTTAAAACAAAACAAATATTGATGCCTTTAAATATAAACATCTTAAAGAACAAAGGAGTTGACAGGTCAAGATCTCATCAAAAGTCCATCATATTAGAGGTTCCTATGATGTAATATGAGCATTTTGGCAGAAGTTACTTTTGTTATTTTATGTACCAGGATATAATCATGAAAATTGTGTACAGGTATGAGTGTACACAATTTCTTCTCAGTGAACTGAGCTGAGTTTCCAAATCATGGAACTTTTTCATTTCTTCTCAGTGAACTGTGCTGAGTTTCCAAATCATGGAACTGTTCACGTTTATTGGAAAAAAAATATCGGCAATATGGTTGGTTGAACAATGCACAGGTTAATGGACCCACACAAAAGAGAAAGCATTCCTCTGCCAGGGCTGCCGAAGGAAGAACCACAGAGTGGTGGTGACTTAACAGCGAATCTTAACTTCTCACAATTTTGTAGACTAGAAATTCAAGATCCGGTTGGCATGTGGATGGCATCTTTGGTCTGTGTCTTCACCTAGTGTGTGTGTCTTTATCTCCTTTTCTTGTTCATATTGAAGGAAGGCCCACTCCAGTGATCTCATTTCAACTTCATTACTTCCTTTTTTTTTTTTTTTTTGAGACAGAGTCTCACTATGTCAACCTGGGTAGAGTGCCATGGCATCACAGCTCACAGCAACCTCAAACTCTTGGGCTCGAAAGATTCTCTTGTCTCAGCCTCCCAAGTAGCTGGGACTATAGGTGCCCACCACAACACCGGCTATTTTTGTTGTTGTTGTTGCTGTTGTTGCAGTTGTCATTGTTGTTTAGCAGGCCTGGGCTGAATTCAAACCCTGGCCCCGTAACCACTGAGCTACAAGCACTGAGCCAACTTCTATACTTCTTTAAAGACCCTATCTCCAACAACAGTCACTACAGTACTAGGGGTTAGAACTTCACCATGAGAATCTTTAGAGGACACACTTCAGCCAGTGACAGTACCTTCCACTCCTGCAAGATGGCCTATCCCCAACACCGGCTGATCTCATTCCCCTCACTTTAGGTTTACTAATCCACCAGTTCTTGCACTGTCACAGAGTTTCTCAGTTGTACTGTAAAGCATATTGTGCAAAGATGACCCTATCAATTTTGGAAAGAAAATGTGAGGCACATTGAAACACAAGAGCAAGTTGATTGTCCCCCACCTTCATTGAGGCATAGTTGGCAAAAATTGTATGCAATTTATAGCAGCAGTGCCCGGTCTTTTCAGAACCAGGAACCAGTTTCATGGAAGACAATTTTTCCATGGCCAGGAGGGGTGGGGATTGGGATGGTTCAAGTGCATTACATTATGCACTTTATTTCTAGGTTATTATTACATTGTAGAATATAATAAAATAATTGCACAACTCACCATAATGCAGAATCAGTGGGTGCCCTGAGGTTGTTTTGCTCCAACTAGACCATCTTTCCCTGTGTTTGCAGCCACTCCCCAGAAGGAGCATCACCACCTCAGCTCCTCCTGAGATCATCCGGTGTTCACTGAAGGAGCCGCAACCTGGACCCCACACATCCCTGGTTTACAGTAGGGTTTGTGCTCCATTGAGAATCTAATGCCACCGCTGCGGTGACGGGAGGCCACGTTGAGGTGGTGATGGGAGCGATGACAGATGAATCTCCTGGCTTGCCTGCCACTTACCTCCTGCTGTGTGGCCTGGTTCATAACAATTTTGATGTTTAATATATATTTTAACTTACTCTTTTTTATTTCAGATTAATATGAAGGTACAAATGATTGAGTTGCATTGTTTACATTTCTAAGGTAAAGTTCAAGTTGTAGTTGAGCCCTCACCCAGGGGTGTGCTGTGCACCCTCACATTGTGCACCTTAGATGAGAGCTCACCAATTCCACATGCTCTTCCCCATCCCCCTTCCCCTATAAAGAGACAGGAACAAAACATTTAAATTAAATAACATCTACCCACTTGAAGTCATAATGACTTCACCACATTGAGCTATCTTCGCGTTATGACCATTTACAGCAAAGCCCCGATGAGCCTGCAGTGTACGCTAAGTATTCAGAGAAAATCAGCCAATTTTTATCCCTACTTTTATAAATTTTAACCTCAGAAAAACTGTGATAAAAGGATACTATACCTCAAGATTTTTTGCTGCTCATTTTCGAAATATAATTAAGCTTCAGCCCTATTATTTCTTGACAATGGAAAAGCTATTGATTGTGCTGCTTTTGAAATCCTGTATCACATTAGGCTCTTTCTAATAATGATGCCCTTGGCTTAAGAAGAAGAGAAAATTGACTTGACCTAATTAAAAACTCTGAAGATTTTCTCTATTATTTTTTCATCAAACTTATTTGGGCCCTGTGCCAATTAAAGAATGAACACTAAAAAAAAAAAAAAATCTTTCATCAAATGGAAAATAAAATGATACATGTTAAAATAAGTCAGACTGTAAGTGAAATTTGTCAGAATCTATAAAAATGTCTGAGCAGAATGCACATCAGTGAAGTTTCAAAATGGGACTGCCTCATCTTTCTTAGTTTCAAGTAGCTTCTTAGATCCAAGAAAAGGGCATGTCTGTGCCAAGAAAGAAAAGTCTGAAGGATAAAAGCATCTCTCTTCAAGGGTAATTACTACAAACTTCAGTGAATAATGAAGACTCTCTTGTTACCTTGGTACCATCCTTCTATCTTTTTTCATTTCCTGTTACAATGAAATAACCCCCCACTATTTTTCTGAGTGAATCCAGAGGCAGAAAACCTAGAATGTTTTCAACGAGCAATTTTCATTCTAAGTCTGAACTATTTGAATTCACACACATATTTGTACAGACCAAAATATGAAATGAAGTTCAGCCTCGCATTATGCCTCCAAAAACTCGGCTCCATACCCCTTAATACATCAAAATCTATTTTCATGAAATCTCTGACAAGGATCTTTCTCTCTCTTACATTTTCAGAATTGATCGTCTATTCCTTTCCTGTGTTCTGTGGTTCTCAACCCCACCGTATGCAATGGTCCAATTGCTTCTGTTTTCTTGGTTTTGCTCATAATATTTTAAGACAATGCACTTTTCTTCTGCTGTTAATTCTTGACCATGAACATGCACAACCCTTATCCTTCATATTTATTTCATCTCAGAAAACTGATTCATATTTATTTAGATATGACATTGTATATGTCATTTTTTCATAATTACTTGGTATTCTATCTCATTTATAAAATATTATTTCTTTTTTATATAAAGTTACAAAATACAGGTACTTATGTTTTATTAATGTGACTCAAAACTTTATTTGCCTTGCAACTGATCAGATAAAATATTAAGATATTGCTAGACTTACCTAAAAGGTTTTCTACAATATGCCCCAAATTAGTTAGTTTCTAGTTAGTTTCCATTGGAAATTTTAAACTTATTCTACACTCAAGCCCCCCAAAATTTTCCCATGCTTGAGAATCCTTCTTTGCATGTCTGCCTCGGTCAGTGCCTTTGTTCATGATTTTTTTTTTTTTTTCTTAAAATATATGTAAGAACAAAGGATCATTAAACCTAGGACACAGCAGAAATTTCCTCCATAAAAATTAAATTGTTAGGTGTTACTGGAAAAGATTATGCAATTGTATGTGCACACATACACACTGTACATACATACTACCAAAAAAATGAAGTGTACAAATGCCATTTTGAAGTTGCTAGACACTTAGGTTTTTGGAGGTATTTGTGCAATATAAGATGAATAGTAATAACCTATAAGAAGATTTTGAGAAATCTGTGTGTCTTAAGGAACAAAGCAAACCAGCTTCAAAACAAAAGGTGATGAAAATGCAGTGAATAAAACTAGAGTTATTCAACCTAGAAAAGACTTGTTATTAAATGGATATGGCCAATGAATTAAACCCTAAACTGTGTGTAAAACTGTTCAAGTAATAAATAATACATGTATTAGAAATAAAAGGAACAGATGCTTCATGAAATAAGCAAGAAACTTATGAAAAGCATTACCTAAAAATAATCATATAAGCTAAAAAGAAATAGTTTGTACTTACACCCAAGGTTTATGCTTACATTATTGTAAAAAGAAATTAATAAGGGCTCAGCATCCTTAGCACAATGGTTACGGAGCCAGCCACATACACCAAGGCTGGCAGGTTCGACCCTGACCTGGGACAGCTAAACAACAATGACAATTACAACAAAAAATCGCCAGGCGTTGTGGCAGGTGACAGTAGTCCCATCTACTTGGGAGGCTGAGGCAGGAGAATGGCTTAAGTCCAAGAGTTTGAGGTTGCTGTGAGCTGTGACACCACTGCACTCTACTGAGGGTGACATAGTAAGACTCTGTCTCAAAAATAAATAAATAAATAAATAAATAAATAAATATGACAGTGGAGCGCTGTGCACATCCCATCATCACGTATCTCTGCATTTAATATACCTCCTTCTTTCTTTCTTTTCCACCTGTGCATGAGAGTCCAGTGTCAAGCATAGCTGCTCATTAAACATTTGATCAGTCAATAAACACTTAATGAATCAAACACTGGAAAGTTGTCCATTACAGAACATAGCCTCAAAAGTAGCACAAAATCCAGGAGTGTTACCCTTGAAAAAAGGTCAGTTGAAACTCTTCAATTTGAAAACCATTTTAATGAGAATGTATAGACTGCATGAACACTGGGTCTGATTAGGAATTACGTTACTTCAGAGTCATTATAGCACAACCACTTGCCAATCCAGATGCCACTGACCATGAACAATGAAACAAACAGAGTGCCTGGACTAGCGGATTATTAGCATAGTTGAATCCAGCAAGGAAATTTGTGTATTCTCAATGTACCCCAAGAATCAAAATAATCTTTCACATAGTTGTCAGTTACATGGTTAAATCCTTGTCCTCTTGGGCTCATCATTCCAAATCAAACAGATTTCAAGGTCTCTACTTTCTTTAGCTCAATGATGACAGACCAAATATTTCCACTCCCTTCTTCAATACACCAAAAATACTGTACTGACTTTTGACCACAGAGGTTAATTAACACAAGTCATTATAACAGATGAATCACCTTAAATCTAATTTATTATTTATTTATTTATCTATTTATTTTATTATTATTATTTTTTTTTTTTGCAGTTTTGGCTGGGGCTGTGCTTGAACCCGCCACCCCCAGTACATGAGGCTGGCACCCTACTCCTTGAGCCACAGGCACCGCCCACCTTAAATCTATTTTAAATATGAAGGAGAGACTGAAATTATCCAAAGCAATTATTCTCGTGCTTATTAGCAACATGTAGGAATTTTTGTGTTGCTTTATTATATATGTAAAAAAAATTATATAATCAATAAAACTTTTCATAAAAATACTAACAAGTATAATATATATACATATAATATAGAAATGGAGAACAACATATGAAGGTAGAAATACTGCTTAACTTATTTTTTTTCTGCTTGGGGTAAAACTGATACAATGAAAGCAAGGTCACCAATCATGTTAAAAAAAGAAGTAATGAATCAATAAAAACATTTCAAATTGAGCTTTTCTTTAAGTATAAAACTATAAACATATACAAATATGTGTCCAAATAAATCCAAGTGCTGTATTACAATTAAAAGTGTAAGGATGGTTGATCTTTACAGTGAAATAAAAAAAAAAAAAAAAAAGTTAACTAATAGTTTTTTGAGTAAGGTCTAAAATCAGTCTCACTCTGCCTGCTTTCTTTAACTCCCTCGCAGACTTACTAGCAGCACCCCAACTCCACTTCCATTTACACAAGCCACCAAAAAGAGCAGAAAAACAAATGTAAATACTTTCTATTTCATCAGCTCTCTGTCTTTCGGAACTTGTTTCTATAGCCTCAAGGTTCTTGAGTTTCCCAGACTAACAATGGGGCATGAACATCAGGCATCAGGATGGGAAACACCTGTGAGAGGCCTTGCTCCAACCTTGCCAGAGGAAAACACGGCCACAGCATGCACACTCCCCATACCCTGAGAATTTGGCTGCAATTACATTTTCCTCTTTGTTCCCCTTAAAGTCAACAATTGCTTGACCTCCATGGTAGCTTTCATTCTTCCTTTCCGGGGAGCCTCGCCGTCATCCTGCTCTCTTGTCTCTCCTTCCCCAATCTTATCCCCCCCCCCTCACTCCCTCTCTTCCTAAAATAAAATAATGTCTACGCCTTTACCTTGCTCTAGAGAAATTATCTTCTCATACTACACAGAGCACCTACTGAGCTTTCCACCCTAACAAAAAGTGTCAGGGTTTTTTAAAAAGATGATAATTGAATGATAGTGTGAGGTACCCAGACAGGATACCAGGAACAGAGAAGTTCAGGTCAGGTTTACTGAAAAGGGCAGTGATCCACCTGGGCAGGCAAAGATGGCACCTACAGAGTTAGTTAGAGACGCTGGGGCCTAGAAGGTGGGTACATTCTACAGCTCCCCTGGAGGGCTTGGATGGGTTAGGCTCCTTGGCACATATTTTTGGGGGTTGGGCCAACTAGGTCTTTTGTGATCTTTTTTTAAGAGGAGAGGAAGAGGGAGGAGGATTCATGGAGGGCCGCCTTAGGCCACACAAAAGTAAAAAATTAGAAATGTGCTTTGCCGAAGTCCACTAAAGAACAAAATATTATATCGGATTGGATTAAAGATGGCTGCTGAGTAACAGCTTCCCTGCAACTGGGCACAGCGAGTCTGGGGAGACAAGACTCTAGATATCTCTGGCCGGTGGGATCTGCATATGATCACCCCTTTGAGGATACATGGAGCCAGCAAGGAACTTCTGGACCCCAGGAGGAGGACAAAAACAGTGGAAAACTGGCCAGTGGCTGCATGTGTTCGATCGACCTAATCACGCCAGCAACCATGAGTACAAGTAGCAGTGAGACTGCAAACTGGAAAGGCCTTACCTGTGAACTTTTTTGGTGTTCTTGGACTTGGCGCTCAGTTGAGCTGCCTGGGGGAGAGCTTGAGCAAAAGTGTGGAGAACTTTGGGAATTGTCTGGGGCCCCAAAATGAGCCACTGAGCTGAGCTCAGTGAAAACCATTGTTTGAAAAAACTGCTCCAGCAAGCTCCTCCCTCAGGGTCCCAGAGCAAGGATCAGGCGGGACAAAGTAACCTAGTGACTGAGCAGCTTAAAGGCGGGGACTGAACTGCCTCACAGCCCTAATCCTTAGGAGCAGAGTGAGACAATTTTGGCACACTGAACCCTTGGGCTGTTGCCTAGGGTAGAGTGCCCTGATGTCACAGCTCATAGCAACCTCAAAATCCTGGGCTTGGCACCGCCCAGACCTCCATAAGAGGTGTGCAGCAACCCCCTACCAGTGACCTGCACAGACCAGGGCTCCACATTCCCTCACCAGGAACTGAGGGAGCCACGCAACCCTGCATCCCCCCTCCTGTGTCCTCCCAGCCTCCACACTAGCTCATCCATCTGACCAGGGACTCTGGTAGCTGCGAGCCCTCTGGAGACCTCCCTGCCTCTGCGCAGAGCCCTTCTCCTGGCCAGAGACTTCTAGAGCCTTGGACTCTCTGTGCAAAGGTCACTGGGTGCCAGGCACAGAGAAACGTGCACACCACCCCCAGCCCTGTTGCTGAATCCGTGTGTGTCGCACACTGGAGTTGCTTCTACAACCAGAACTCCTTAACTAGAGCAGCCCCAGAGGAACTACACAGGGTCACTCCCTACAAAGATCCAGCAACTATAGACTGATCCTGCTGGGGTGTAATCTTGGAGAGACACCTCCCCAACTCTGAGGATGGCCAGAGGCAATGGTGAAAAGCAATCATGAGGCGAAATCAATAGAAAAACTCTGGCAATATGAATAATCAGAGTAGATCAACTCCCCCAAGGATCAATGGGGCAGAAACAGCACAACACCCCATGCACAAAAAAATAGCTGAGATGTCAGAAATTGAATTCAGGATCTGGATAGCAAATAAGATTGAATTAGAATTCCAAAGGTTATCTCAAGAATTCAGCAGATTCAAAGAGCAAATGACCAAAGACTTTGAATCATTGAGACAAGAAGTTGCATCCTTCAAACATCTGAGAAACACAGTAGAATCCCTCAGTAACAGAATGGAGCAAGCAGAAGAAAGGATTTCTGACATTGAAGACAAAGCTTTCGAACACTCCCAAACCCTCAAAGAAGAAGAGAAATGGAGAGCAAAAACAGACCACTCTCT
>CAUYPK010012968.1:0-47379 GCA_963574355.1 Loris lydekkerianus
CAAGAAGAAGCACCCAGATGCTTCAGTCAACTTCTCAGAGTTTTCTAAGAAGTGCTCAGAGAGGTGGAAGATCATGTCTGCTAAAGAGAAAGGAAATTTGAACATATGGCAAAGGCAGACAAGGCCACTTATGAAAGAGAAATGAAAACCTATATCCCTCCTGAAGGGGAAACAAAAAAGAAGTTCAAGGATCCCAATGCACCCAAGAGGTCTCCTTCGGCCTTTTTCTTGTTCTGTTCTGAGTATCGCCCAAAAATCAAAGGAGAACATCCTGGCCTACCCATTGGTGATGTTGCAAAGAATCTGGGGGAGATGTGGAATAACACTGCTGCGGATGACAAGCAGCCTTATGAAAAGAAGGCTGCAAAGCTGAAGGAAAAATACGAAAAGGATATTGCTGCAGACCGAGCTAAAGGAAAGCCTGATGCAGCGAAAAAGGGAGTCGTCAAGGCTGAAAAAGGCAAGAAAAAGAAGGAAGAGGAGGAAGATGAAGAAGATGAAGAGGAAGAAGAGGAGGAGGAAGACGAAGAAGATGAGGATGAAGAAGAAGATGATGATGAATAAGTTGGTTCTAGCACAGTTTTTTTTCTTGTCTATAAAGCATTTAACCCCCCTGTACACAACTCACTCCTTTTAAAGAAAAAAATTGAAATGTAAGGCTTTGTAAGATTTGTTTTTAAACTATACAGTGTCTTTTTTTGTATAGTTAACACACTACCAAATGTGTCTTTAGATAGCCCTGTCCTGGTGGTATTTTCAATAGCCACTAACCTTGCCTGGTACAGTCTGGGGGTTGTAAACTGTCATGGAAATTTAAAGCAGGTTCTTGTTGGTGCACAGCACAAATTAGTTATATATGGGGATGGTAGTTTTTTCATCTTCAATTGTCTCTGATGCAGCTTATACGAAATAATTGTTCTGTTAACTGAATACCACTCTGTAATTGCAAAAAAAAAAAAAAAAAAATGATGCAGCTGTTTTATTTACATTCTGAATGCTTCTAAGTAAATACAATTTTTTTTATTTAAAAAAAAAAAAAAAAAAGATCTGTGTCTGGATTTGGGGTTAACCGGTGTTCATCAACTGGTTATCAATGAGATCAGGGCTGGGCTTCCTGTTTCTGTTCTTAAAGACCTGGGGAGTGGTGTCACAGCCTGGAGAGTGCACTGGACATTCAAGGACATCACACCCTATTTCTGGAGCCAGTTACAGAGTTAAGTGCCTTTGCTTGAGTGGGAATTATGCCTCAATGATCCATATGAGACCTGCAGATTGAAAGGAGGACTATAGGGAGGGCAGGACCTCCCCAATCTGCTTGGCAAAGCTGCAGGATCAGCCCAAAGATGGCTGCCCAAGCTTAGAAGACAGAGCCAAACCCAGCCACAGCTGGTCAACTTGTAGGGCCTCAGAGTCTCTGGGAAGCCATGCCAAGTGGTGCCCATGTGTGTATCAGCAAATTCAGGGCCTCAGCAATCTCCATGCTACCCCGTGTCTCGCCAAATTGGAGTGGCAGGCCACATTTCCCCAGTGCTTATTAGACCACAGAGTCCCCTGCTTGCCTGATCCCATACCTAGATCCACCTCAAGAGACAGAAGCTTGAGGAGTGAGGAAGACATTTGTAAATGAAACTGTGAAAATAGACACTCTTTCAAGAAGCTTGATATTGAAAGCAGAGAGATACGACAATATCAGAAAGAATTGAAGTTCTGGTTTTTAAAATAGAAGAGGATCTTAATATGTTGAACGGTAATGGCAAGGATCCAAACAGGGTGAGCTCCCTAAATTGTTAACATTGACAAGCAATGTGAGGATTAGTAAGAACTTTGGATCCTCATTTGATCTGTGTTTTATAGACTCTAAAATGATTCTTCATTGGTTCATCTGACACATACTGAACACCCTCCATGGAGGGTGCTAGAGAATAATGCATGGTTTGCGTTTGTAAGGCACCCACATTCTTTCTGAAGAACTGGGCATACAGATGTATAATTACGATTGACATGTGGAAATGCTAAAATTAAGGATGAATCAATACAAAGATCTGTGAGAGTACAGAGGAGACAGGGACTAGAACTGTTTGGGTAAATTGGGGTGGGTTTTCTAGAGGTAATAGAATTTTGCTAGGTCAAAGTAAGATCTATTTCATTGCAGGAAAAAAACATAGTAAAAGAACGCAGGCTTGTCAATCCTGAGAACAGCATGCTAGAACCTAGGATACATGGCTAGAATGGCCACAGTGAACAGAGATGAAATCTGATTAGAAAGAAGCTTAAATGCAAGAGGCTGGGACCTATACTCTATCCCAGATGCCAATATTTTCAAATCTGTATTTCTTAGAACTCTGGTCCAAAGAGGTGTTACTCAAACAAAATGTTCTGGGTTCATACAACCTTGAGAAATGCTGAGCTGCTGTTGCCTCTTCTAGAGAGGCTTTCAGTGCACTTCTTTCTTACAATGGTCTAGGAAAAATCCCACAATAAAGAAACCAATTTGTTATCAATTTGTTATCATTATGCGGGGTTTCCCAAGGAACTCCTTTGGAGGTGGAGAGAGAATATCCATGAGCAACCTATGAGCTTTGGAGAAAACTGTTATTGTAAGTAATATTTATTGAACATCTGCCGTGTGCTAGACAAGGTTCTGGGTGCCTGTAATAAAAACAGACAAAATTCCTTACCCTTGTGAAGGGAAATAAAGAAGAAACATACTACATAAATTATGTAGTGATGTTAGAAGATGATGGTGATGTGGACTAAAGAAAATGTCTAGAAGGTTAAGGCCAGAGGGGAACGTGGCTGGTGGGCAGGACTAGGTCTCAGTGGGAGTTGAGGACTTGAGCGAGGAGGGCAGGGGGGCTGTAGTCACGAGGTGAAGCACATGAAGGAGTAGAGAAGTGAGAGAATGGAGAGGAGACTTAGATGTCGTCAGGGAGGGGGGCCTGGACTTAGCAAGGAGCGTCTGTGGAGGGAGGGGACGTTTGGAGGCCTTGGTACCTCTCACTGTGTCGCTGTGCTTACCCTCTCCACTGGCTCCTTTCTGCCTTCAGACATGCACAGATCTGTCCCTTTGTCTTTTCCCGACCCCTTGTTTCTCTTCTTTCCTTTACAGCCAGATTCCTTTAAAAATGATGGCTACTCCCAACTCCCTTTTCTGGCCCACCCACCCCTTCATGAAAATCATTCCAAGCTGGCTTCTCCCAGGGCCACTATTCTCACGGGACACTTGTGATTTCATTCTGTCCAAATTCAATGGACTTATCTCAGTTCTCATCTCCCCCGACTGTGAATTTGAGACCATTGGTTGCTTTCCTTTCTGTTGACACAGATGACACTGAACTAATTGTTAATTATGTATCTACTTTTAAACTGTTTGTTTCCTTCATAGCCCTTATCTTACTGTATATGTATTTATTTAATTCTTTACTTTTTTTTTTAAAAATAGCTAGGCAGTAACTTCAGGCCAGCAGGCCCATACTACTCACCAGTGTATTTCAAGCATCAGTGTGGCATACAGCAGGAGCTCAGGGCATAGTTCTTTAATGAGTGAAAATGACAGGGCTAAACAGGATTTTCTCCACGGCTCTCCTGGCCTTCTACCTGTGTTTCTTGCCTTTCTATGTTTCTGTAGTCCTTTTCCCCTCTCTCCTAACAGGGATTGTTTTTCCATAAAGCTCAGCCCTCAGTTTTTACTGCTCCTTGGACCACTCAACCAGAGAGCTTGTCCACTGCTTCCGCTTAGCTAATACCTCTTGGACATGCATCTCCTGACCTGATTTATTTTTTAAACTTAGATTTTTAGAAAGGTTTTACTATTTTCTTAAAATCTGACTAATTTAAGAAGTAAAGATGGCAGCTTGTTTTATTTGCTGCTTAGAATGAATTGCTTTTCCCTGTGTGCACTGGCGCTTTGTAAATTGGCTATTCACGTTCTTTGTCCATTTACTGTTGAGATCTTCTGAATTTTTAACATATTTCTTCAAGTTTTATAATGCCGATGTCATAACTCCTTTAAATCCATTTAGCTACTTCACCCTATAAACAAAGAATCTGAGGTCCGGAGAGATGAAGTGACTTATCCAGGGCCATCTAGTGAGTTAGCACCAGAAAATAATGAGAACCCAGGTCTCTTGGGGCAGTGCTCCTTCCCGGATAGCAGCCTGACATTGTGCCCTGCACCCCAGCCATATGTGCCTTCATTTTATTGGACTATCTCTATGGGTTCTGCCATCTGCTCACACTTACCTCTTTTAAACCAGAATTTAGTGCCTTTTACTGTATACTTCTAATGGGAGTTTTCTTCTAATATTTCCATTTGAGTCAGGGTCTCTAGCGTTTTGCTCTGACATACTCTTTAGGTGAAAATGTCCAGCAGGAGGTTAGAAATGTGGGATTCAAGCTCAGATTTACACTAGAAATAGATATTTGGAAGTCATTTGCCAGGAAGCTTTTGCTTAAAATCACCGAAGTGGATGAATTCTCCGAGTAAAAGGAAAGGTTAAAGGGCTAAAGGATTGAACATGGAGGAAGATCCATTGTGGGGGAAATGGGAGGAGGGAGAGGAGCGGTGAAAGAGGCTGAGGGAGTGTAGTTAGAAGAGAGGCAGGGCAGCTGGTGACAGTGACACGCGGCATCAAGGGACAGCAAGTGAGTGGCCTCAGTGTTCTCAGGTGGCCTGGGAAGATGGGGAAACTCGGGAAGCGCCTTGTACAGGGCTTCTGCCTGGGAAGATGGGGAAACTCGGGAAGCGCCTGTACAGGGCTTCTGTTAGTGGCTACCATCAACAACAAACCCCAGTACTTACAAAGTGTCAGTACTATCACATCTGCACTTCTCATTTGTTTCTGTAAAGTAAATGTAATTTCTCCATTTTACAAATAGGAAAACAGAGGCTTGGAGAGTTTAAAGTAACATGCTCCAGATTAGACAACCAAATAAGTACAAAGCTAAGATGTTCTTATAACATGTCAGGCCACCTCCTGAATCCTAAAGATGCATAAAAAGCTAAAATCAAGGTGTTGGTGGGGCTACCTACGTTCCTTTCTTCTTTTTTTTTTTTTTCTGAGACAGAGTCTCACTTTGTCACCCTGGGCGTCATAGCTCACAGCAACCTCGAACTCTTGACCTCAGGTGATCCTCTGCCTCAGTTTTTCTTTCTTTCTTTCTTTCTTTCTTTCTTTTTTTTTTGGAGACAGGTTCTTACTATGTCGCCCTCAGTAGAGTGCTGTAGTGTCACAGCTCACAGCAACCTCCAACTCCTGGGCTTAAGCGATTCTCTTGCCTCAGCCTCCCAATTAGCTGGGGCTATAGGCGCCCGCCACAATGCCTGGCTATTTTTTGGTTGCAGTTGTCATTATTGTTTAGCAGGCCCAGCCAGGCTCGAACCCGCCAGCCTCCGTGTATGTGGCTGGCACCCTCCTTACTGAGCTGTGGGCGCTGAGCCAGTTTTTCATTTTTAGTAGAGACAGGGTCTTGTTCTTGCTTGGGCTGGTCTCAAATTCATGAGCTTAAGCGACCCACCCCCGCTTGGCCTCCCAGAGTGCTGGGATTACAGGTGTGAGCCACCGTGTCCCATCCCCTATGTTCCTTTCTGGAGGCTATAGGGGGCAGTCCCTTTCCTTCCCTTTTCTAGTTTTAGAAGACCCCTGCGATCCGTGGCTTGTGGTCCCATTCCTTTAGCTTTATAACTAGCAGTGGCAGGTCAAATTCTTCTCATATTTCATCTCTGACTTACCTTTCTGCCTGTTCTTCCCCTTTTAAGAACACATATGATTAGGTTGTGCCTACCTGGAAAATCCAGGGTAATCTCTCCTGGAGAGTCCTCTGTCCTTTTGGCCCTCTTTGGGGTTCCCCCTTCAACACCATTTTAGATCAGCAAATCTTAGGAGCTATAACACTTGTGCATTTGTTGGTTTAGGTGTCATACCCTGTGCTTAGCCCTACTTGGAGTCCCCTAAGTACAGGCCTATGTCTTGCTCCGCTTTCCATCGCAATGCCTAGCATAGGGCCTGGTACATGCTAAGTATTTGGTGAAATAGCAAAAGACTGCTTCCTGCAGGGACTTTGTCTTAGTAATGTGCTGAGATGCAGAAACCTCCTAACTTTAAACCCAGGGGACGTGGCCTAGGTCATAAGACCAGCTAGTAGCACTGCTTACTTTAAAACATAAACTTCATGGAGCAAATAATGACTTTTTGCAGATCATTAACTTCCTTGTTATAGCTACTGACCAACTTTTGACCTTCAGGAAAGGTCATGGCGCCTCATTTTTTGTTTCATCCAAATCAGGAGGAAGTGAGGCTGTGTGATCACCAGAGGTAACAGTAGAGGGTTAAAGCATGGGCTCTGGAGCCAGACTGCCTATGTTGAAACCTGGTCCTGCTTCATGCTTGTTTTTGTAAGTTACTTAACCTCTCAGCACCTCAGATCCTTTATCTGTGAGATGGGGAATTATAGCACCTAGTTCACGGGATTGCCCTGAGAATTAAATAAGACATGCAAAGTGTTTAGCACAGTGGCTGTCATTATTGTTATGAAATTCCCTTTGTGGTCTAAAATTTATGGTTGTGTCCTGATTTTTTTCTGGAAGGGCATTCCCAGACACTCCCTCTTCTCTTTTCCTGCCCCAGACTAAATTGCCACTCTTGCTGTCTCTCTTCTTTCCTTCCTCTTGCTGACAAGTCTTACAGCCCTCCCCTTCCTGGCCTGGTTTCCCTGTTGCTGGCAGAGCCTCCTGACCAGTCTGGGTATGGCTCTTGGGGGAGCATTTGTGGGATGTACTGCCCCCTGCAGGCCAAAAGTGCCCTCAGATCACTGCCCTGACTAGTCCTGCGGACCAAAAGTGCCTTCAGATCCCTGCCTTGACCCGAGAATTGAGCTTTCCATCCTTTGGTGACCTCTCAGGACCTGTGCCCTTCTGATTTAGGAATACCAATAAGATGGACAACTTTATCCCAACAGAGCCTTACCAAGTACTTCTTGCGTGCCAATCCCTAGTATCAGAGAAGTGTAGGGTTGAGGTTAAGGGTGCAGGCCCTGGGTCAGGCTGCTTGTGTTCTAAGCCTGGCTTCCAGACTTGTTAGACCTTGGGCAAATTACTTTACTGAGCTTCAGTTTCTCATTTGCAAAAAGACTTATAATAATGGTATTTAATTCTTTGTTTAGTTATAAAAATTAAATAATTCATATAAAACCTGGAGTGGTAAATAAGAAGAATTTTCTGCAATGAGTAAAAATTAGAAACTGTTCTTTCACCGAGTATGTTTGATTTCAGTTCTTTACGGTATAGTTTGATTATTTTGTTTGCAGTTGTGTGACTTTTCCCAATCAATTCTATCCATATTCAAATGTTAGTACAAAACCAATTTGAGAACCACATGTAAATAGTTTGAGTCAATTCAGCAAACATTTACTGGCTATCCCTTTGTACTAGGCCCTATGCTAGGAGCTGGGAATAGAATTTGGAGGAAGGTAGAGGTTCTGCCCTCAAGATGTCTATAGTTTAGAGGAGACAGTGGACATTGAAATATTCTGGGCAAAGAGACCAGGAGCTAAGGCACAGAAATGTGAGCAGGCCAGACAGCATGACCCAAACCAGAGACATGCCATCTGCACTCTGTGTCTGGAAGTTCGGGGTGGAGGCAAAGGTGGCAGAGCCAGTGGTGAGGGGAGGGAGGAAAGAGGGCAACATGAGAGATTCCAGGTCATCCAGGGCTTTACTGCTACCTTAAAAATTAATTTGAAGGCAATGGAGAGACATTGAAAGATTTTTTGGTGTTTTTAAAAGGTCATTTTGACTTCAGTGTAGAGGATGAATTGGAGAGGGAGGGCCAGACTGGGGACAGAGATTGGTTAGTAAACTGCACAAAACCTGTGGAGAGATGATGAGGACCTGCAGCAAGGCAGTGAGCTGGGGAGGGAGAGGAAAAAGGGTTTTCTTTTTCTTTTTTTTTCTTTTTTTTTTTGAAACAGAGTCTCACTTTATCACCCAAGCTAGAGTGCTGTAGCGCCATAGCTCACAGCAACCTCAAACTCTTGGGCTTAAGCAATCCTCTTGCCTCAGCCTTCCAAGTAGCTAGGACTATAGGCATGTATAACAACATCCAGCTGTTTTTTTTGTTTGTTTTTTTCAATTTTTCGTAGTAACGAGATCTCACTCTTGCTCAGGCTGGTCTCAAACTCCTGAGCTTGAGAACTCCCCTCTTCAGCCTCCCAGAGTGCTGAGATTATAGGTGTGAGCCAGTGCACCTGACCAAGACAGAGGGAATGGTAAGGAAGTAGATTTGTATGACTTGAAAGTTAGAGGTTCTATGTGGTGTTCCACGCCTGAAATCCTAGCACTCTGGGAGGCTGAGGCAGGTGGATTGCTTGAGCTCACAAGTTCGAGACCAGCCTGAGCAAAAGCAAGACTCCATCTCTAAAAATTAGCCAGAGGTTGTGGTAGGTGCCGTTAGTCCCAGCTACTCAAGAGGCTGAGACAAGAAGATCACATGAGCCCAAGAGTTTGAGGTTGCTATGAGCTATGACACCTCTACCAAGGGCAACAAAGTGACTTGGTCTCAAAAAAGAAAAAGAAAAAAAAGAAAGTTAGAGCTAGATGTCCAAGTTGGCAGATGTCCAATAGGAGACTGGATATTTGGGTCTTGTGCTAAGTGGGGACCTTTGGCTAGAGATACATAGTTGGGGGGTCATCTGCTTGCCAGTGGTAGTTGGATCACAGAGTAGATAAGGTTACTCAGGGAATGAAGGTGGAGAAAGAGAAGAGGCCACAGACCACACCCCAGCTGGGGTTCATTCCAGGTAAAGATTGGCTGAAGGATGAGTGGCTAGCACAGGGGTTCAACTCAACCTTCCTGATGCCGCAACCCTTTAATACAGCTCCTCATGTTGTGGTGACCCCCAATCATAAAATTATTTTCATTGCTACATCACAACTGTAATTTTGCTACTGTTAAGAATAGTAGTGTAAATATCTGATATGCAGGATATATTTTCATTGGTCCCAACCCACAGGTTGAGAACCGTGGGTGCTAGCAGAAGAGAGAGAGAGAAGGAAGAGGAGGACCAGTAACAGGAGATGTGTTAAAAAGCAGCAGGAAAGAACGTTTGAAAAGAAAGAAGGCAGCAGCGGGCAGGGGTGTCAGGACAGAGGCGGCCACTGGACTTGACAAGCCGAGATCCTCTCTGGGGTTTCTGCGTCTTCATTTCTCAGATGTAATGCTGGACAGCAGTGCTGTTCCTGGAGAGAGACAAGGATAAGGTGAGGACCCTGTGAAGGGAAGGATCTCTCTTCCGAGGAAACCTGAATATACCTCTGTTACAGCACAGCGAGGGCTGGGAGGGGTGTTAGCACGTTGAGCCAGTGCACTAGATTGTGAGCTGAACTGCATACACACATGCAGTGCCACTGCTCGGAGGAATTAATAATTTTAGTGTAAGTTCTTTAAGGCTGTACGTACATATGTAGAACTTCCATGGTTGACTCCCTCCCTACACTGACTACCTCCTTACACTGACCTAATTTTCACAGACCAGACATGCACCCCTGTACGTATCAGTGCAGTAGGCCTCGTTCCTTGTGTTGACCAGCTCGTACCTCTGTATGTCGATCAGCTTGTGACAGTTTCTTGGGTGGTCAGCTTACAGAAGTTCTGCTGTTTGGCTGATACTGTGCACGCTCGTCTGAGACCTGCTTTTTTTACTTGACTAAAAGTGATCATCTTTCTAGTTACTACATACAGAGCTATTCCAATGTTTTTTTATTTTTACATATACATGTGTTTATTAGGTTTCCATTTTTTTGCCTTCACAAAATTAAAAAGGCTTAAATTTTAATAATAATAACAATGTCTAAAATAAGGACTAGAAGCAAAAACCTCGTAAAGAACGAACAAACATAAATACATTCAGAAAAGGAATCAGACAATTGCTACATTGAAATATTAAGCAATAATAATAATAATGCAAAGAAAGTAACATTCACATTGTCAAATAAGGGCATGTCTATTATAGAATGCTTTGACTCTGAGGTTCAGTATGGAGTCATCAGTTAACTTTTTTTTTTTTTTTTTTTTTGGCAGTTTTGTTTTTGGCTGGGACTGGGTTTGAACCCGCCATCTCCGGCATATGGGGCTGGTGCCCTACTTTTTTGAGCCATAGGTGCCACCTGTAATATTAATATTAAGCAATAATAATAATGTAAAGAAAGTAACATTGTCAAATAAGAGTATGTATATTACAGAATGCTTTGACTCTGAGATTCAGTATGGAGTTAACTTATTTTTTTTAAGTCTCAAAAAATAGACAACTAATATTTATAAATAAAAGTAACAAGCTATTGCAATTTTTAATGGCTGCAAAACACTCATTGTTTAAATGCAGTATAATTTATTTGACAAATTGGACCCTTAGTGAGCTTTTAGGCTGTTTCTAGCTCTTCTGTGCCACAAACAACTCTGGAAAGAGTCTTCTGTGCACGTATCTTCTGTGCACACTTTGGCAGGGTCAACGGAGGCTGCGTTCCAGGGAGTGTGTTCTCATCTTTGTATCCTTGGCACCATGGATCAAGTAGGTGCTTAGTAAAAATGTTAAAATGTCCTGAATTTAAGTCTTTGAAGTCCTGCAGCATATTTTTTTTTATCTTTGTATTTTTAGCATCTACAGCAATGACCAAGAACACAAAAAAAAATTATTCGCTAAAAGAATAATTTAGGGTTGTGGAAAACTCTTACCAGAAAAGGAAGGTGTCCAGTAGTGATTTCTGCTTTTCAGTAATGGGTGTTTCAGAAGCATTTTCCTATGCATTGTCAGCTAGGAAACACCTTTAGACATTTCTACACTTGATTTTGGCCAAAGGGCCGAGAAGCGATACCTTTAGACATTTCTGATGAACACTTCACATTCCTCTTGTGATAAGTATTGATAGACTCCTTTCCCTGGTCTGCAGAAAGGCTAGATAAAAATTCTGTTTTTTTTTTTTTTTTTTGAGTCTCACTCTGTCAGGCTAGAGTGCTATGGTGTCAGCTTAGCTCACACAACCTCAAACAAAAATTCTTAATAAATAGAGTGAGACATTAAAGACTCCTAATACTATGTTATCCTTGTCTTCCCCTTTAAAGTGACATTTCTTTTTCACTTCCAGGATTCCCTGCACAGAACCTTTAAAGTAGGGACAGTTTCTTGTTGGAGCCTTACATGGCTAGTGCCCAGTGTAGTACCTAGTGCAAAGGGTGGTCAGGTCAGTAATGTGTAGAGGACAAATGAATCAGGCCAGTATTGGACTATACGGTTGGCATAACTGGAGAAATTTTCTAAAAGTTTTGAGCATTTTCCTAAATTTAAATCCTTCTTCTGCTCCCCTTTGTTCAATTGTGCCTCTGTTATTATATGTTAAATTCTTATTTGTCATAGGTTCTACTTTTGAGTTTCTTTCTTTTCCTCCCTAACCTCTTTATTTTTTTTATTCCACATATCTATCCATCTATTTTATTTTTTGTGTTGGTTCATATAATTTTAATTATTGTTGCTTTATAATATGTTCTAATATCGTATAAGGCTAGTTGTACCTCAGAACTCTTCTTTTTCAAAGTAGTATTTTATATTCTTGCCTAGTTATTTTCTAAAATAGCTTTAGAAATAGTTGGTTGTGTTCCAATAAAAACAACCTACTGAGTTTTTTTTTTATTATTAAACCTATAAATTTAATTTCTATGCTGGCATCTTTGTGGTAATCTTTCCATTTCATGATATGGTGTATTTTCCCTTTATTCAAATCTTCAGTTATGTACTTTAGTAAAAATGTTGTTCTTCATATAACGTGATGTGTCATTCAACCCACCTGCTCTCCTGATTCCCATCTCCTGCCGCTGTGCTCCCTGCTAGAGATAGAGATGAACTCTTAGGCTCAAGAAGCTCATTTTGCTGAACAAAAGCAAGAACGGATCAGACAGTTACAACCAGCCCTGGTAACTGTTGCTCTATAGAAGCACAAATGCTAAGGAAGCAGGGTATCAACCTGGACTGCGGGGTGAAGGAGGCTTCGTGGGGGGAAGGAGCCCTGAACGAGTCTTACAGGCTGAATGGAAATTAGCCAGATGAAGAGAGAAGGAAGAGTGTTCCTGGGGGTTATGTTCAAAGATAAAAGAGACAAGAAAAAAATATTCAAATGTTTTAGGAGCTGCAAATAGCTGTGATACTGGACGACAATGGAATAGTAGCTGAAAATGAAGCTAGAAAGCAGGTAGCAGGGTGGCAGATTGTGAAGGGACTAGTGTGAAAGGTTAAGAGTCTGGATATAAGATTGAAGCATTTAAGTGGAGGAGTGAAATGGTCAAATTTATGTTTTCAGAAAAAGTCCTTAAGAGAGAAAATACTAAAATAAAGGCCACTCTAGCTGCAATATTGAGGGATACCACAGTTAGCCAGCAAGGCCAGTCCGGGGCCGCTGTAGTCATCTGGAGGTGGTGGCGAGGGATTGGGAAGAAGGCACTTCCCAAGCTGCTACAGAGAGAGGTGTACGTGCGCGCTCACACAGCCACTCTGTCAGTGTGCACCAGGGCTTGAGGGTTTTTACTAGTTTAAGCAGGATTTGTCCCTTATTATTCTGACTGGCTATTGCTGAATTAAGAAAGCTGTTGGTTTTTTAAAATATACCTATCTTAAGGCCTAGTGCGGTGGCTCACACCTGTAATCCTAGCACTCTGGGAGGCCGAGGCGGGTGGATTGCTTGAGCTCAGGAGTTTGGGACCAGCCTGAGCAAGAGTTTGAGACCTTGTCTCTAAAACTAGCCAGGCGGGCGGCACCTGTGGCTCAAAGGGGTAGGGCACCGACCTCATGTGCTGGAAGTGATGCATTCAAACCCAGCCCCAGCCCCAAAAATAAACAAATAAATAAATAAAACTAACCAGGCATTGTGACGGGCACCTGTAGTCCCAGCTACTTGGGAGGTTAAAGCAAGAAAATCACTTGAGCCCAAGAGTTCGAGGTTGCTGAGAGCTGTGACACTACTGCACTCTACCCATGGCGACAAAGTGAGACTCTGTCTCAAAAAAAAAACCTATCTTGTATTTTTTCTTTCTTTTAAGACAAAGTGTCCTTATGTCGCCCTGGGTAGAGTGCCGTGGCTTCACAGCTCACAGCAACCTTGAACTCTTGGGCTTAAGTGATTCTCTTGCCTCAGCTTCCCAAGTAGCTGGGACTACAGGCGCCCACCCCAGCACCTGGCTATTTTTTGGTTATAGTTGTCATTGTTGTTTAGCTGGCCCAGGCTAGATTTGAACCCGCCAGCTTCAGTGTATGTGCCTGGCGCCCTACCCACTGAGCTATGGGCATGGCCCACATTTTTCCTTTTTCTTAAACTTTTAATTCTAAATGTTAAGTTGATTTCTTCAACTTTTCAAGGTATTGATCTTATCTAAGTACTTTTGTGTATTAATATTTTTGACCCTTTGCCTTTTTTCCATTTTTATTATGAAAATTTCAAACATACCCCAAAATGAAGAGAACAGTATAACAAATTCCATAATATAGAATAGTAATAAAGAATAGTATAACAGATCTTCAAATGCAGATTCAGTGACCATTAAGATTTGTTGCTTGTAATCCCAGCACTCTGGGAGGCTGAGACGGCAGATTGCCTGAGCTCATGGGTTCAAGACCAGCCTGAGCTAGAGCGAGACCCTGTCTCTAAAAATAGCCGGGTGTTGTGGCAGCCACCTGTAGTCCCAGCTACTTGGGAGAGTGAGGCAAGAGAATCACTTAAGCCCAAGAGCTTGAGGTTGCTGTGAGCTGTGAAGTCACAGCACTCTACCCAGGACAACAAAGTGAGACTTGTTTAAAAAAAAAAAAATTGTGCTCTACTTTATCTTTCCCTTTTTTGCTTTTGTGTGACTAAAGTATTTTATTTTATTTTATTTTATTTTTTCAGTCACATTTTAAGTTTATTTACAAATGTCTAGTATGCTATTGAGTTCAAAAGTTTGATCCCTTTTCCAAAGAGATTGCACCTCTTAAAATGCTCTCCCTATCTGTTAAATGGATAAATTAAAACATCGTCACTTCTTACGTAGTTGGTGTCTTAACTATGAAGATGGATGCAGCAAATCCAGATCCAAATACAAAGTCATCATAATTAGTAACTGCCGCTTATTTTCTACCAAAAATGGCAAATTCTTCCTGGGGCCTCCTCACAGTGGCTCCTACTGAGGACAGAGGTTGTGAGCCTCCGGAGGCTCTGTGCTAACACATGGCACTTTGGAAGCTCTGGGGAAAATGCAGAGACCAACGTCGGAAGAAGCTGAAGTATTTTAAAGTAGAATCTCAGACCTTTTGTCATTTCAGCTCTGCATACTTCTGTGTATTCATCTCTAAAAAAAATACAGGTATTTTCTTATGTAACCACAGTGCCATTGCTATCATGCTTAACAAAATTTACAATAATTCCTTGGTATAATTTAGTATCTTGTGCATATTCATATTCCTTGTTTATCTCAAAATATCTTTTAACAGTTGGTTTGTTCTGATCGGGATTTGAATCACACAATCACATGTCACATTTGGTAGTTTAGACTCAAAAGACTCTTCAGTCTATAGCAGTCCTTAACCCTACCCCCTTTAAAAAAAAAAGTCACGAGCAGCGCCTGTGGCTCAAAGGAGTAGGGCGCTGGCCCCATATGCCAGAGGTGGCAGGTTCAAACCCGGCCCCGGCCAAAAATTGCAAAAAAAAACAAAAACAAACAAACAAAAAAAACATTAAAGAAACCAAATCTGCTGTCGTGGGCAACGTCTACATTCTGGATTTGTCTGTTTCTTCTCACTGTAATTTAACTTATTCTTCTTTCTCTTGTATTTCCTAAAAACTGGAAGTTACCTTTGCCTGGATGAGTGGATTATGGTTCATTTTCTCTTTTGGAGGAGGAAGGGAGATTACTTCATAGGTGGAGCTATGAAGTGCCGCCTCTGTGTCATAGCCCCACTCCTAGGCATGCTAACATTGATCAAAATAAGATAAATATTTGGTACTAGTGACTGTTGCCAGGTACAGGTCCAACTGACTTGCATTCTGTTCGGTCTTGCTTTAGTCCCCCTGGAGCCCTGTATTCGCTAGTTCCTCATTTCTCCTGGCTGGTGGGTCTCAGAAGGGGCTGCTTTCAGCGGAGGTCACTGAACAGCCAAGATGGAGTGGCTTCTGCTCAAAATGGAGAGGCCCATGCTTGCTCTGTTTTTGGAGTTCCTCCCACCAACTTATCACTTAACACATGTTCTTGAGTTGTTTTTTAGGAACCCCCTCCAGACAGAAAATGCAGATAAGGAGGAATTGAGGGAATTGAACTCTGATCCCCATCCTCTGTTTTTTGTTTTTTTGTTTGTTTGTTTTTTGGAGACAGGTCTCATTTTGTCGCCCTTGGTAGAATGCCCTGGCATCACAGCTCACAGCAACCCCAAACTCTTGGGCTCAAGTGAACCTCTTGCCTCAGCCTCCAGAGTAGCTGGGACTACAGGAACCCACCACAACGTCAGGCTATTTTTTAGAGATAGGGTCTTGCTCTTGCTCAGCCTGGTCTCGAACTCCTGAGCTCAGGCAAGCAATCTACGCACCTTGGCCTCCTGAGTAGCTGGGAGTTCTCTGCTACTTGGGAGGCTGAGGCAAGAGGATCACTTAAGCACAGGAGTTTGAGGTTGCTGTGAGCTATGACACCAGAGTACTCTAGCCTGGGCAACAGAGTGAGACTGTTCAAAAAAAAAAAAAAAATCCCATAAACTCCAGGTTTCGGGATGTCTCACTTCTGGGCCAGGCCAATGTGTTGATATAACCTCTACATAGTGATTTACAGTTTTGCCTACCTGAAGTGGACCCTGTCTTTAAAAACTCCGGCTGTAATCTACCGGGGAGCTTGAGCCTTGAGCATTAGCTGCCCATTCTCCTTGCCTGGTGCCCTGCAATAAAATGCCTCTTTTTCCCACTCAAAAAAAAAAGATAAATATTTAATTTGTTTTCTTTTATTGTAATTTTTGAGTTTAAGGAATTGGTACTTTAGTTGTTCTTTTTAAGAATCTGTTGATCACACTTCTAGCGTATGACTTACTGGCTAGCCTGATGGTTCCCCCAGTGATTATCTTGTTATGTCAGGCTTTGTGAAACAGCTCTCTTCTGCACAAGAGCCTTTACATCCTTGGGTGTGTGAATGACTTTCTCAGTGCCACATATCTGTCCATCTAGTCCTGTGGTTTTTCAGAAGACAGAACAACCATTCCTTTGATTTCTCTCCCCTGTTCCAGGTCACACAGTGAGCAAGATGTGTAAACACCCAGATTCAGAAGTGGCCTGTCTTGCCAAAGAAGTTTACACAGAATGGAAAACTTTCATTGAGAAACATTTGGGTAGGCCTTCTATTGAAGTCCGAAGTGATCCCAAAACAGAATCACTTAGGAAAAACGCCCGGAAATTACTCTCAGAAGCCTTGGAATTAGAGGTAATATCCTGGTTAAAATGGGAGCGCTAGGTGCTTTTGGTTTAATGAGTTTCATGTTTTCATAATGACCTTTCATAGTTTTAATGCTGTGGCTTTGTTCTAACTGGTTATATTTTGAGGATTCTGGATTTGTAAGCATTCTGGGAGACAGTATTTTGGGAATGCAGGCTTTAGAACTAACAAGACCTGGGTTGAAACCCTGGCTGTAGTACATTCTAGCTGTGACACCTAGAGCAAATCCCTTAGCATTTCCTCAGTTTCTTTATCTGTAAAATGAAGATTGTAATTCCTACTACCTAAGGGACTGGAAAAGTTAAATGAACCATTTATACAAAAGAATAGCATGTAGTGGCTGTTGATTAGAAGTTATTTAATAAATGTTGGTTCCTTCCCATTTAAAATTATTTTCTTTCCCACTGAAGTAAAAATTCTGGAATGTACTATGTTAGGGAGTATCAGTGACAAGATAAATAGCCCTCTTTTAAAGAAACTCAACTCCCTGGTGTTTTTTTAGGTTTTTGTTTTGTTTTGTTTTATTTTATTTTGTTTTGTTTTTTTTGAGACAGAGTCTCACTTTGTTGCCCTCGGTAGAGTGCTGTGGCATCACAGCTCACAGCAACCTCAAACTCGGACTTAAGTGATTCTCTTGCTTCAGCTTCCCAAGTAGCTGGGACTACAGGCTCCCACCACATCGCCTGGCTGTGTTTTTGTTGTAGTTGTCATTGTTGTTTGGCAGGCCCGGGCTGGGTTTGAACCCATCAGCTCCAGTGTATGTGGCTGGCGCCCTAGCTGCTGAGCTACAGGTGCCGAGCCCTCCCCTGTGTCTTGTCAGCACCCGTATCTTTAGTTCTAAGGCATAAACTCAACTAGATGGACATATTCCTTACCATTTTCAGAGCCAGCACAGTTCAGGTGATATTAGTGGTTTTAGAAACATATATACTGGAAGACTTTTTACTCATTAACAATGTTATTAGTCATCAATGGCAAACAAAAATTTTGTAAGCTACCATATTTTGCTATGTGAAAGGCACTCCCATGTGTAATGCACACCCACATTTTTAGCCTAAACTTTCAGGAAGATGCCCCTCAAGAAAGTGGCCAGACACCTCTGGGAAGGGCTAATGCTCTCCTTGTAAAGGAGCTGGTCACACCTCCCTCCCATGCTGTCAGCTCTGTGAAGGCTGCTGCTTCCCTCTGTCCCGAGAGCCCTTCTCTCCCTGCCATGTCAGGGGCTATGGCTGAGATGCCCAGGTGTGTGGCTGGTAGGGTGGGAGCTTCTAAGGCCAATTGGCCCATGGGCAGCCAGGCGGATCCCTAGGACATGTGGGGGGCTCCTGGTCCCCCCTGCACAGCCAGGCCTTGAGCCTTGAGCCTTGCCCCACTTGGCTACAGCTCACCACTGTCCCACCACCGTCCTCTCCCTTGACTGTGGCATTCGGTGAAGGTTGCTCCTGTCTGCTCCCACTGGATCCCAGATCCTCCTGGACTGGAACCTTGTGCGTGTGGTGGCCCCAGGAGCCCACTGAGTCATACTCCCTAGCTACTGAGTCATACTGCCCATGTATAATGCACATACTTATTTTTCCCTCAAAAACTTGGGCAAAAAAAGTGTGCATTATACATGGCAATATACGGTAATTAATACTCTGAAAAATCAGACATTGTGGGGTCTGGAACTTATAGCGTGGGGGTCATATGGCTTTCTGGATCTTTGCTGCCTTTTGACTGAATCAGATTTTACAAAACAAATCCTTTTTTTTTTTTTTTGAGACAAGAGTTTCACTTTGTCGCCCTGGGTAGAATGCCCTGCGTCACAGCTCACAGCAACCTCAAACTCCTGGGCTCAAGCGATTCGCTTGCCTCAGCTTCCCAAGTAGCTGGGACTACAGGCAACCTCCACAATGCCTGGCTATTTTTTAGAAACAGGGTCTCACCTTGCTCAGGCTGGTCCTGTACTCGTGAGCTCAAGCAATCCAACCACTTTGGCCTCCCAGAGTGCTAGGATTACAGGCATGAGCCACTGTGACCAGCCCTAGAATAAATCTTTCTAATAAAGAGATTTGTTCTATGAAGTTTGGATTAGACCAAGGGACGGCACTTGGGGATCTAGAGGCTCATATGTGGCCTAAGGCCGCAGGTTCCCCACCTGTAAGTCTTAATGGCTCACCCTGTAATCCAAGCACTTTGGGAGGCCTAGGTGGGAGGATCGCTGGAAGCCAGGAGTTTGAGAACAGGCTGGGCAGCATAGCAAGACCCCCATCTCTACAAAAAACAGAAAATTAGCCAGGTATGGTAGCATGTACCTGTAGTTGTAGCTACTTAGGAGATTGAGGCAAGAAGATTACTTGAGCCTCTGTCGGGTCTTGCTCTGTTGCTCAGCTGGAGTGTGCGGTGCAGTCATTGCTCACTGCAGCCTCTAGCTCCTAGGCTGAGATGATCTTTGTGCCTTTGCCTCCTGTGTAACTGGGACTACAGGTGTGGACCATCGTGCCCACATAATATTCTTTCTTATTTTGTAGAGATGAGGTCTTGCTGTGTGGCCCAGGCTGGTCTCGGACTCCTGGCCTCAAGCAATCCTCCTACCTTGGTTTCCCAAAAGTGTCAGGATTACAGGTGTGAGCCATGCACCCTGGCCAAAAATTAATACTATTGGCATAGGAAGCAATTCAGAAGCGTGATTTAAATGCTAAATGATTTCCATTCTGTATAAACTTCTTTGGCAAGACAGGCCAGTTCTGAATCTGTGTGTTTATGCATCTTATTACTTTATATTACTATATTGCATAAGGTTAAATATTTTAACTTTTCTATCTCAATTGCTTATCCACCAAGAAAAGGTAAATGAACTTGTGGGATATTGTTTACTTTTTTAAGAGAAAGTTTTTGGGTTTTTGTAAATACAAATGTAATAGAAAATAAAAGAAATATAGAACAAAAAAATCATTAAACCTATTACCCAGACATAACCTTACTAAAATTTTGGGGTTTTTTTGTTTTGTTTTGGTTTTTTTTGGTAAATTATTGTGGCTTTTTGAGAAGCACCTGTGGCTCAGTGAGTAGGGTGCCGGCCCATATACTGAGGGTGGCAGGTTCAAACACAGCCCCTGCCAAACTGCAACAAAAAATAGCTAGGCATTGTGGCAGGTGCCTGTAGTCCCAGCTACTCGGGAGGCTGAGGCAAGAGAATCGCCTAAGCCCAAAAGCTGGAGGTTGCTGTGAGCTGTGATGCCACGGCACTATACTGAAGATGACAAAATGAGACTCTATCTCTAAAAAAAAAAAAAAAAATTATATGTATATATATATAGTGGCTTTTTAATTGAATGCTGGGCAAGGTACAATTATCTGAGATTTATTAAGAGCAAATTACATGCCAATATTTCATGATATTTTTATTGATTATTTAAATAACATTGCAGAAAATTGGTGTAATTATATACATTTGTGTTCTCTTTAATCTTGATGAATTTTAGTGTCAGTTTATATTTCCTTTTCTATGAATCTTTATTTTTTCATATTTATAATTTTTAATATCTATTTGATAGTTCAGTGAATTATGCTTTGAGTTTTCTTAACTTTTCCTAAAAGATGCTTTAATATGAACATTAAACTCTTGGAAGAGAGAAAAAAATATGAAGATTGTAAGTCTTGTTTCCTGGAATATTGATTAGCCAACAAGACTTGCTATTTTAAATAAAGTTTATTTTTGAAATAAACCAAAATTATTGCAGAAACATACAGTGTGGGTATATAATATGTAGTTAATGTGGTGGTAAATACCAGTTCCCTGTGGTATCTTTTTAAGTAAATGATAATAACGAAGCTATGCTTGTAAGGATTAATGAGCAGTTTGCCTACTATATTAAACTCCATAATAATTATCCTTTTAGTTTATCCATTAATTATCCTTTAAATGGCACATCAAGTGGTAAGCACTCAAGTGTTATAAAGCAAAGTTAAAAAGTGATACATTTGTTAGTGCTTTCCACCATAATTGGAAAAAAATATCAGATGAAGCCTAGCTAAATGGTTTTGTTCCCAAAGAGTAAATTTAAAAAATTAAAAATACACATCTTACTGTCTTCCTTAGCCAAAAAAGGAAAAATCAATCTGTTTTCCTTGCATAGACAGCATTTCATAGCATTTTTATCAGTTTGGTATATCAGAGAATATAAATAGAAACACTTTTCCATAAGGTTGATTCTTAGCACCTATCATCATCTGAGACATTTCCATATTAGGGGAAATCAATGAACCATCTAATCCAGTACCTGCTCTTTGACAGTAACCAGTGTTGACTACATTCGAATCAGACATCAGAGCGCCGTAAATGTCCTTAATCAGGCAATAGTAAACCATTGGGTAAGTTATTGGCCCAATGTCTGAAAAGCCTTTACAGTTTGATCCAGCATGTGATTTGCAAATACCACATTCACTCATTACATTTTTGTAGGAAAAAAATGTTCCCGTGTTATTTGTTTCAGTCATATATCCTTTAATAGTGAAGGCCACAGATGAAGAATGCACACACAGCCAAAAGGTGCACGTCTCTATTACCCTGCAGATCTAGCTTTCTAGATTTGTGGATTATTTCCTTGTTCTTGGAATAGTGGAACAGATGAATAAAAACTCCACGGCTGAAACCCAGGCTCCATTCCCCTTTACTTTCTCCCTTCCGGATCTTCTTTGTTCTTCCCTGTCTTTTAGATCTTTGCTCCTATGAACGTCCCCTGCGGGGTCATTCTCTTACTTCCCCTTCCTCATTATCCACTCTCCTTTCCTACCTCACGGCCTGTGATCATTTTCCTATTATGTCATTAAAAAAAATGAACCTGATTCTCAAAGTGTGCCTGTATCATTAAGAGTTATGAAACACTGGCTGGTTGGCTCAGTTGGTTGTCAGATGGTGCTAATGAGATCCAGGTCAGGGGTATGTCCCCATATGGGACTGTTAGTTTTTTCTTTATTTAATGGCCTTAGACTGCACCCTTGGCTTTGACCAGCTCTCTCATAAATGTATTCAAGTGGTCAAAAAGAAGTGTGAGTAGCCATGCACAAATCTAATCACACTATTGGAAAAATCCACAGAAACTTCGCTTCCAGTGGCTATTCCATTCAACAGATGTTTAGTAAGGATCTGCGAGGTGCCACATAAGTGATTGCATTCTCTTTCCTAAGAAAGCTTATCATCTCCTGGCTAGGAACCCATAAATTATTAACTAAAATATGAGACCGTCTGAAATAGTGGTACTAGAAGGCATAGACACGTAAAGTATGGAGCAGTTAAATCAGATGGGGGAATCTGGGAACCTTTCATGGAGAGATGGTGCTGGAACCTGCCCCTGTTGTATTTTGCCGACTAGAAAATACACATAAAAGGGAAATATTATGTTCCATGTTTTATCGGCTAAGTATATGATGTTATTGGAAAAGCAGAAAAAGAGGGCGGTACACATGGGGAGGAAGGACATTGATTTAATGAATATTTATTGAACCCTCACTATGTGTCACTCCCTATGCAGTCATGGGGAATTTAGAAATGGATAGGTATCGACTCTAGAAGAGCTTACAGTCTTCTGAGGAAGATAGACAAACAAATAATTAAAATACAATGCAGGAAGTTCTGTATTTCAGGTAAAAGTATGAACAAGACTTTGCTCCCTTGCTTTGAAAGAGCTAGACTTGTAGATATGGCAGACATCACTGATTGATTAGGGCACCATTTTCCACTGATGAAGAGGCAGTTCTATGTGGTCTTGTTTTATATCTGCCCCCAGGAATAGCCAGTTTGTCCAGGACTGGACACCTGGATAACATACACCTCATGAGCAGAAATAGATACAGAAGACAAATCCAATTCTCTTGTCTCTGGGAAGTGTGAACCAGGAAATACCAAGAAAATGTGGGTGTTAAAGCAGAAGGGATAGTGGAGGAATTAGGAAGAAGCAGAGTTGTGAGTGGAGACAAGATGTGTAGAACAGGGGGAGAGGGTAAGTAGTTAGAATTGGTAGTCGGTAAGGCCTGTGGAGAGGAGCAAAACATGTGAGAAAGTGACCAGGCAGATGATGAGAGAGAGAAAGGCGCTGGTCCCTAAATAAATCCCCAGGTTTCTCCAGTGTGCTGTTCCCATTCAGGCAGATTATCTCAAGGTCTCACTGAGACTCTGATTCTTTCACCCAAAGGGGCTTATCTACAGGACCACCAGGTTAGGACCCCCAGAAAGGACTCATCAACTTGGGCAGATGTGGGTTGCCCAAAGGCAGTTCCACGATGGAGGCGTTCTTCACTTCCTGCGATGAACTTGTTACACACAACTGTGTATGATGAATCATTTTCCCTTCTGATTGATATTTAATGTCACAGATATTTTTCTTCGTGTTTTTTTTCATTGATGGTCTTCATTTAAAACTGTTAGGTGATAGCCAGGTGGTGGGTGCCTGTAGTCCTAGCTACTTGGGAGGCTGAGGCAAGAGAATCGCTTAAGCCCAAGAGTTTGGGTTGCTGTGAGCAGTGATGCCATGCTGCTCTTCCCAGGGCGCCGCTCCTCCCAGGGTGACAGCTCGAGACTCTGTCTCAAAAAAAAAATGGTTAGGTGATTGTTTTCTGTTCCCATCAAACTGCTGGCATGGCACCTGTCAGCTGCTGCCATGCTGTGTGTTTCTGAAGGGCAGAGGTTGTGTCTTTTCTGTTCCATCTCTCCAAGATCAGGCCAGGCTCAGACTAGCAACTCAGTATACTATTGGGGGTGAATTCCAAACATTTTCAGAGTTGTTTTTTAATACAGGTACTACAACTTGATGGAATAGCCATGACCTGTTTACAAATACACACACATACTTCTCCTTCTTTCCTTGATAACCACTCTCCTCAGAAAAACAGAAAAAGACTTTTTCTGGCTAAGTGAATCTCCAGCCACTTGGTGACTAACCAGCCTCACTCAGGGATGAGGCGCCTTTCTGGCAAATGCTGGGCAGCCAGCCAGCTCCTTTCTAGCCTCCTGAAGGAGGGTGGTGCCAAGGCTGCTTCAGGCCGGGGGCTAGTTCAGTCCCCACCTTGTGGGTCCAGCACAAGCCCAGGAGGTCATTGTCAGTCCTTGGAAACACAAGCTTTCATGAGTGTTCTTTGTCTGCTAGACCTGGGTGGATGTCTGGGCCGGTGTTCGTTCTCTTGGTTGATAACCTTGCTCTCTTTCTCCTCTCCCACCGTCCTGTCCCCTTCCCTATTCTGATGCGTACGTCTTCCAAGTTTCCTTTTTATGTTTGTTTTGGTCTGTCTCTCTGTCATGTTAGGACATTTAATCCAATGACAGATGATCCTTTTTTATTTTGGGTACGTTTTCCCTTTTCTGGGAACGTGCTTTTTACACAGAAGTATACTGTATATACAGAACAGTGAATAAAGCGTATAGGTGCAGCTTGGTGAATTGTCAGAATGCAAGTGCCCACCTCACCTGGCCAGGCTCTGCTCCTCCTCCAGGTCTCAGGGTAAACATCCCTCGCTGTTTGGGTTGCTTCCCTGGGGCTGTGCTCCCCCCATTATTCCTTCCTCTCCCAGCACTGGGGACTCTTCCAGTCCTGCTTACGGCCTGTCTGCCCTGTACTGTGCTGTGCACCCCACGGACTCAAGGGCTGTTCCTCCCTTGGTCACTGTTTGTTCCTCAGCTCAAGCACAGAGCTTGACACGTAGTAAAAGCTGAGTAAATATTTGAATAGGTAGCTGAGGTATGGAGGAAATGAAAGGAAAAAAGGAAGGGAGAGATAAATTTATTTCTTGTTATAAGGGAACTTACTACAAGGGAGACAAACTCAAAATATAGATGATTATACTATATCATGACAGTGACCAAGGGGAGTCGGACAGTGTGGCATCACGAGGAAGACCTTTCAGTCCTTTGCACTAGGGCTTTTTTGTTTTGTTTTGTTTTTACTTTGCCCTGAGCTTTGACATAGAAATAGAAATGCATTTCCTGGGGCAAGGTGTGCCTTGCTAAGGGGACAGGTGCAAGCGCAAAAGTGCGTGAAGGCGGCTGACGGTGCGTGGGCTGGGCCGGAGTTAGGATTGGGGTTTGGAATAGTGGGAGATGGGCCTGGAAAGGAAGGTAGAGCTGGGGAGCCCTGACCAGCAGCCCAGCCAGGTCCAGAACATGTGGACAAAGTCCCAGACCTGTCCTCCTTGGGACCACCCCAAGACTACTACAGGTCCCATCCCCTAGGCTGCTCTGCTTAACCGAACCTGCAGGGGTCTCTCCAAAATCAGCTGTCTCTCTGATGTTGAGGGGGCGGCTGGGCCATGAAAGGGTAGACACATGAACTAAGGAGTAGAGGAGTCCAGGGCAGAGTCCCAGTTCCGTGTCTCAGTAGCTCTAAGACCTTGAACCTTTGGACCTGTTTCCTTATCTGTAAAATGAAGTGATAGGAATTATGAGCGTTAAATGTGAAAAGTTATTTATAAACTACTTTGTCCACATATTAGGATGCAGACCCAAGGCCAGGTGCAGTGGCTTACACTTGTAATCCCAGCACTCTTGGAGGCCAAGGCAGGTAGATTGCTTGAACTCAGGAGTTTGAGACCAGCCTGAGCAAGAGCAAGACCTCTGTCTGTACTTAAAAAAAAAAAAAAAAATGAAAGAAAAAGAAAAGGAAAAATTAGCCAGGCATTATATAGCAGGCACCTGTAGTTCTAGCTACTTGGAAGGTTGAGGCAAGTGGATCTCTTAAGCCTAGGAGTTTGAGGTTGCTATGAGCTATGACACTGTGGCACTCTGGCCTGGGGCAACAGAGAGAGACTCTGTCCCCCCCCCCCCCAAAAAAAAAAAAGAAGAAGAAGAACGCAGACCCGGTGTTTCTACAATGCTATAAAGATTTTGTTTTAAAAAACAACAAAAAAATACAAACAGTTATACTGATTTATTATCCTTGGTCTTCGTTTCCTGGTTGGTAAAGTACAGGACCCAGTACCCATTGCTTAGTTCAGGCCAGTTTCCTGTTATAATGGCAAATATTACCACCCGGCAGGGGTTGTGAATGAGGTCCCTGTCACAAAGCACATGGCCTTGTTCCTTAATTGCCAGGGTGGAATTAATTTGCTCTTCCTGTTTCTCTTGTGACAGGAAGTAGATGTCCTTGAAATTCAGTTGATTAATGGAGGCCTCTGAGCAGAGTGCTCCAGCCTCTCTTGCTTTTAATCCTTATGCAATGCAAGGCCCTAATTTGATAATTTTGCTGTTTTTTAGATGGATCACCTACTGGTTGAAAATATTGAGCGGGAAACGTTTCATCTCTGCTCCCGCCTCATTAATGGGCCTTACCGGCGGACGGTGAGAGCCCTGGTCTTCACATTAAAGCACCGAGCTGAAATCCGGGCTCAGGTGAAGAACGGCTCGCTGCCAGTCGGCACGTTTGTACAGACCCACAAAAAGTGACCCGAGGACAATTCTAACCCTGGGACGGACAGAGAAGAAAACGGGCTTCTCTGCCATTCAAAGACACTTTTGAGTTAGGGTGATGGCTGGCACTGGCTGTGCTGGATTTTCCCATGGTGCCGTCCTTTGCAGAGAGCCCTGGGAGACGGCCTGTAGGAATGTGCTTCATTAGCTGTGGAGCGCTGGTGCTGCCTACCAGGACGCACACTGGCTGTCACTAGGAAGCGCCGTACACTTGCCGTCACCCATCACGGGGAAAGGGTGATGGATTTCACTGTGCGTATGCCAAGGACACCTCTAAACTTCCCCCATGTCACGCAGATGAAGTTACTACTTTATTTCACCACCCTGCAGGTAACTGAAACTCAATTACTGCTGCTGCTCACTCGGTTCCATCCCCCTGAGTTTAGATAGCTCTGGTGCCTCTCAGAACTCCCCTGTCTGTTCTCTTTGCTCTACCCCAGGGGTGAGACTGCCAGAGCCAGCCGACTACCCCTTCTTCCCAGAGCTCACTTATCTGAACGTTTCAGCTCTCCCTGGAAGACCTTCTGCGTGGTCTCCAGAGCCCCCATGCTGAGGCTTCTAATGAGGAACTGGCCTGAAGCCTCCCACACCTCCGGGTTTATTTGAATATGCTGGCTCTCTCACTTTAGGGCTCTGTAGAAGATACATAATGAAATTTCTCTTGAAATGAATTACCACAGTAGAAAAAAAAATACATACATATATTTTAAAGTGAAATATCTCTATATAGGCCTGCTTGAACAATTATGTAAATGATACTTGCTTTTTTAAAGTAATAATAAACTGAGACTTTTTTCCTAAAACAAAAGGTGGAATTTGTTCATTGAAAAGAGTTTTGGGTTGAGAAAGGGTGCAGTTGGTGAAATTAAAGAATGATGGAACAAAATTTGAGGGAGGTAGCAAAACCCAAGGAAGGGGAAACTAGAACATGTTTGTAATCGGAAAGGAACTAATAGAAAGGGAGAAATTTAAAATTCAGTAAAAAGGATGGGTTGAAAAGCCAGGGTCCAAGGGCAGAGACTTGGTCCATGGGCTTGGTCCAGGGTCCATGGGCTACCTTCTAAGTGCTGAGTACTTTGTCTAAGACAGTTTATTAATATTGACATGGATCTTGATATAGTCTTATAAAAATCCTGTTTAATTTTCTCACCTATTGTCTTAAGTGTTGTAGGGTTGGGTTTTAGATCTTTTTCTTTATTCAGCACCATATACAGAGTTCCACGGGGTGGGGTGGATGCCAAGTGGCAGCTACAGGTGAGACCCTGAGGCTCACCAAGCAGGGGGGCCTTGCTCAGTTTCCCACCTGAGTAGCTGTTGGAGATGGAATGATAATTGACTCTTACCCTCTGCCTGGCACTGTGGTAGGCATTTTACAAAAGGAAAGTACTCGATTTCAGGTGAGGAAAGTGAGGCTCAGACAGCTGGCCCACTCAGGAGCACACAGACAGTGAATGATGGGTCTCGGATTCAAAACCCGGCTCTACTGAGCTGTGCCTCACCTCTTTGATGTCATCCGCTCTCAAATTTTCAAGCATCACTGTAAGTGTGAATGACCTTCCAGGTTGTATCTTCAGCCCAGACCTGTCGCCCGAGTTTCAGACAGCGTCTCCTAGACATCCTGTGGACATCTCAGATTCAAGGTCTTCTCTCAGTTGACAGTACTGGCAACCCAGGCACTCCAGCTAGGAACCCCAGAGGTCAGCCTGGGTAGGCCCTTCCTCTCCTACTCTCAGGCAGCCACATCGTGACAGTTTTGCTCCCCAGATATATTTAGAATCTCTCCCCTCTTCTCCATCTCTGCTATCCCTTGAGGACTTTATCCTCCCTTTCCCAAATGACCACATGGCCTCCTAACTGGTCCCTCTACCTCCAATCTTACTTTCTTTGAATTTACCTCTCTATGCTATAAACAAAGCAACATATCAAAACTGGAAATCCCAGTCACACCTTCATTAAAATCCCTCAGTGGGTCCCTGTCATCAGTAGAATAAAAGACGCCCACACACTGGTTTGCAAGCCTGTCTGTGATCTGGCCCCTGCCTGTCTTTCCTCCCTCACCTCTTTCCGATCCCTGCCCCAAACTTGACCCTCCATCTTCACATGTTCTGTGGGTTTTCATTGCAGCAGGTTTCCTGAAGCATCTGAGTGTTCGCATGTGCTGTTTTCCCTTTCAGGTATCCACTCTCCACCTAATTCCTTTTCCAACCCCCACCGTAATGCCCTGTACTGCTCTGTATGTAGCCACGTGTTCTGTGGTCTGCTTATCATTCCATCTCCCTACCAGGGTCTGGCCTCCCTGAAGTCGGAGACCTTGTCTCACTCATTGGATACCTTCAGTGCCTAGAGTAATACTCGTCCATCCTAGGAACCAATCAATTCTTGTAAAGTCAGTGGCTGTCCAGATGTCTCTTCCTTGTTTCCCCTTTGTCTATTATCCACAGTGTAGCCAAAGTGACCTTTTTAAAATATAAGACAAATCAGTGCTCTTCTGTGTTCAGAACCTTCCAGTGGCTTCCATCTCACTTGGTATGAAATCCCAGTCCCTCACTGTGTCCTACAAGGCCCGATACGATCTGGCTGCTGGACGCCTCTTTGACCTCATTTCTGGACATTCTCTCCCCTTCTCACACCTCCGTGGTCCCACTGGTTCCCTTGCTGTTCTGCGCGCACACACCAAGCAGGCTCCGGCTGAAGAACCTTTGCGCTTACTGCTGTGATTACCGTGTGCTTTCCCCACTTACCTGCACGTTCTTGTCCTCACTTGATTCAGATCTCTCCTTCCCTTAGAAGGCCTTTGCTGACTACCCTAAATAAAATAGCACTCCCTCCCAACTGGCCTTTCATACTCTCTGCTGCCTTATTTTTCTCTCAAGTATTTGTTACCCCTTGACACAATTATTTTTTTGTTGTCTTTCTCCCCCTCTTCAAGGATTTAAGCTTCCTAAAAGTAAAGTGTTTGTTCTTTTCTCTGCTGTACCTCCAGCACCTGGAACAGAGCCTGGGACAAGCTAGATCTCCATAACTATTTGTTGAACAGATGAATGACTACTTTGGGAGTTTAGCAGAGGCATCTATTCAATCAGGGAATGCTTCCTGGAGGAGGTGATGCCTGTGTACAGTATTAAAAAGCAGAAGCAGTTTAAGGGTCATTGAGGTACAGAGAAAGCAGAGTTCTGGGAAAACCCAGAAGATGATTGGTACAGCTGGAGTGGAGGGCATGTGCAGGAGAGCAGGGCAAGAGGGAGCAAGGACCAGGTTGTGCCGACAGGCAGTGTAAAAGAGAAGCTGGGGCGGGAGAGAGCCTGGAAGTAGGAAGCCTCCTGTATAAGCAGCCAGAGTACTGCTAACTTAGGGACCCAGAGTAAATTGAATCAAATTGCTCTCTAGCTGAAAGGCTTCAGTAGGGAAGTTGGGAAGTAAAATAATTGCAGAGATGTGCTTTGCAGACTTGGCATGCAGGCTGTGTTATTTGTGGCTGTTTTCTCCGTGGTGCATGTGCAGAGTTTCCATGAACGCTAATGGAGCTATTCTGAGCACTTGCTGAAGGATAAGAGGCTTGCAGTCCTCCATCCAAGCTTGCCCACCCATTAAGGAGCCCCTCTGAGCCTGTTAAAATGAAAGCATTGGTCCTGAAATGGGGTGAAAGAAGTTCCTGGGACCTCTGAATTACCTGTAAGTCAAGGTGTAAACATGTCTTTTAAGCATGTTCAGTTGCTAGAGAAAATGTGGGAAAGTAAACACCACTAGAGTCTGCTCCACCAACCCACGATTCTTTTCTTGTGGTGGTTAAATTTGAGGTCCTGGTCCTTTGGGTAGCGACTGAGTCCCTTTATTTTCATTTGTTCACTTAACATACACATGTTGCCCATCTTCTGTGCCAAGGACTAGACTGTTACTTAGGACATAGCAATAAAGGAGATATAATGTCCCCCCTTGAGAACCTCTTGGTCTGATGGGGAGATAGATACATAAGGAAATAATTATAGTATAGCTTATTGGGGTTCACTAGAGACATTTGTTTAAAATATTGAGAAAATGAGGAAAGAAATGATTAATAACAGAGAGGAGAAAAGTCTTCACAGAGGAGTTCGTGTTTGAACCAACGCCGGAAGATAGGAGTTTTTTTGCAAAGGACTCAGTCTGTGCACAAGAGCACAAACTGTCAGGGACGTGGCTCTTCAGGAAAGGCAAATAATATGAGGTGGTTGAAGTATTAGGAATGGTAATGAGAAATGGGACTAAAAGTAACCAGGGCCTTGGAGGGGACTTATCAAGGAGTTTAGACTTGAGAGTTCAAATAATAGGAGACCATGAGACGTTTTTGAGGAATTGAGGAACCCAATAAGATGCATATTTCAGAAAGATAAAAATGTTCCTACAAAAGTAGATATTTTAAGAAAATTATAAACATTCCAAAGAAACCAAACAACTTAAGGCAAAGGAAAGAAATGCTTGAAATTCAGTAAATCAGAGGGTTTTGTTGTTTTGTTTTGGTTTTTTTTTTTTTTTTTTGACAAATAAAGTTTAGACTAGTTGCCCAAACAGATAATCATTAGAGAGTCCCAGGTTTGAAAAATGGCAGGAGGCCCAGATAATGCATTTACTGTTTTCAGTTGTGAAGGAACAGACAGCTGGCCTTTTTTCATTTATAGAATATCAGGTTCTTAAACTTGTGCCTGTCAACCTTGGTTTTCTTTTGCTGCAGCCCCAGGCCTCAGAGCCTCACTCTGAGCTTTGTAATGTGTTTTGGATGTGTTTATCACAGCCAGATGGGGCAAGGGCTCAGTTTGTTACTGCCCATTATTGCTATCAAAGGGAGTCCATCCAGAAAACGAGGCTTTGGGGGCTTCATTTAGTTTGGTGACACTGCCTTGCTTCCAAAGGATGACATTCTGTTTTTTTAATACATCAACCAAAATGATACAGTTGCTGTCAGGAATAGACTTATAAGCTGGGGAGGTTGGTTTCAAGAACCCAGAAGATGGGGATATCCTATCAAATGCTGTATTCATCTTGCTAAAATCAAACATCAGTGCCAGGTAGAAAAGTCACAAGGATAGATAAAACTTAGTGCCTGGCCTCAAGAAGCTCACAGTCTAATAAAGGAGATAAACAATAAACAGATCATGTTTTTAAAAGGCAAACAATTATGACTTATTATAGGAGTTCAGAGAAAAGAAATAAAAGGGGCTGGGTGTGTTGGCTCATTCTTGTAATCCCAGTGCTGTGGGAGACCGAGGAGGGAGGATCACCAGGAGTTTAAGATTACAGAGAGCTATGGTTGGGCCACTGGACTACAGCAGCCTGGGTGACAGAGAAAGACCCTGTCTTTTTTTTTTTTTTTTTTTTTAATGTTCAACATCTTTAATTGATAGAATAGTTAAAATCAATGAAATTGAATATGCCAAGTATTTGCAAGGGTCTGGGACAATTGGAACTCATCATTGTTGGGAATCTAAAAACAATACGGCAATTTTGATAGCTTTTCTTAATAATAAAAATCCACTTAACCATTTAACCATCCAATCTGAAAGACACTGTCTTAAAAAAAAAAAAAGAAAGAAAGAAAGAAAAGAAAAGCCAGTGAACACATTCAAAGATGCTCAGTTGCACTGGTGATCAGGGAATGGTGAAGATGGATGCCATCCTTGAAGACCTAGAGGAGGCAGGCTTGTGATGACCATGTATCTCCACATAACTTGCTCATCTGGCCCCTACAGAAACCAGATGGGTCCTGGAAGATGCTTATAGCAAAACCCACCAAGTGGTGCTCATGGCAGCTGCTGTGCCAGATGTGACATCTTTCCTAGAGCATACCAGAGTGTTCTCAGGTACATGGTGTGTACCACTGATGTTATGAATGTTTTCATTCCTTCCCTATCAGAAAGGAAGATCAGAAACAGTTCCTATTGACCTGGAACGGGTAAGAGTATACATTTATGGTCGTGCCCCAGGGCGGTCAACTCTTATCCTCTCACGACCTACCTGAACAGACGTGCCCTGCCTGCACATCTTGTGCCCACCGCACTGATCTACTATAGTGACGACATCAGCTGAGTGGGCCAGATGTGCGAGAAACAGCAAGAAGACTGGAAGCCTTAGTGAGACGTATGCATGGCAGAGAGGAGAAACCCTGATGGAGATTCAGGGACCTGACAGACCAGTGACATTTTTAGGGGCCAATGGTCTGGGATATGCCAGGGACATTCTCTCCAAAGTAAAAGACAAATCATTGCGTCCGCCACTCCTACCATTAAGTGGGAGGCACAATGCCTGCTCAGCCTGTTCGGATTTTGGAGCCTGCATATTCCGCACCTGGGAATCCTGCTCCATCCATACACTGGATAACCAGAAAGCTGTCAGTTTGGACTGAGGCCCAGAGCAGGTATAAGCAGCCATGCTGTGTGGGCCAGATAAGCTGGTAAAACCCATGGTATTTGAGATATCTGTGTTGGGGAAAGATGCCTATGTAGTTGATGGCAGAGCCCAACAGGAGAATCACAATGTAGACCCTCAGGGTTCTGGAGCAGGGCCCTGCCATCGGTAGCCAAGAATTGTACACTATTCAAAAAATAACTCCTGATCCGGTAGAGACAGAAATAGCTACAGTGGTACAGACAGACTGTCTGACCGTGGACCATCCAGATGGCCATGTCACCAAAGCTGCCCATTGTGAGCTGGATTCTGCCAGATCCACCAAGTTGTTAAGTCAGGCAAGGCCAGCAGCAGTTCCTAAGATGCAAGTGGTACAGCAGGAACTGGGCACAGCAGGACCAAAGTACTGAAGGTAGTTTGTGTCGCCCACTACTTAGGCAGCCCACACCTGTGGCTGGCTGCCGGGGGAGCACCTTATATCCAAGCTTTGTTCATGGATGGGTCGGCTTAGTATATGTGAGCAGGATAAAAAGAGACTGTGGCCGCACTGCAGCCCCACACAGGCACATCCTTGACAGACAGCAGAGGGGGACACCCTTCCAGTGGACAGAGCTTTGGATGGGGCACCTAGCCATTCACTTTCTGTGAAAAGCAGAGGCCCGAGGTTAGACTGTACATGGATCTCATGGGCAGTGGTAAGGGGCTTGGCTAGTCACTGAGAGGTCTGGAAGGTAAGACTGGAAAATCAGGCCCGGTATTTGGTAAGGTGTCCTCACTTTGGGATCATCTGAGGACTTCCTCTTGACTCAATTGGGATTATGGGTTTGGAGGAAGAATATCCCAGAAGAAGTGCCCTTTTGTCAGATCACACCAGGGGCATGCAGCATTCCTGGGACTCCCCACTGGGCATGTTAGCCCGAGTGCTCAGTTAAGGCAGCTTTGCTTTTGCTGTTTGAGGCCGGCTTCCCCACTGTCAACTCAACTGCTACTGTTTCCTTCCCATCCTCTGTTCTTTGGAGGCAAATCACCAAATCCAGGCAGCACCCAAAGATCAAAGGACTAGGGGCTGAACTAAATGCCACTCCTAGAGTGTGAAATATCTACTTATATTTATTGGAAATCTTTAAGGAAGATCTTTTCCTTTTGTCCCATTTATTTTGACGATTTATTTACATCAATGTAGTTTTACATGTACTTATTTTATACATTGGGTTGTGATTAGTCTGGGTTTTTTTTCCACAGCAAAGATAAACATAGGTACTACATACTTTTTTTTTTCTTAAACAGAGTCTCACTTTGTTGCCCCCAGAAGAGTGCGGTGGTGTCATAGCTCACAGCAACCTCAAACTGTTGGGCTCAAGCGATTCTCTTGTCTCAGCCTCCCAAGAAGCTGGGGCTACAGGCACCTGCCACAATGCCCAACTATTTTTAGAGACAGGGTCTCACTCTTGCTCAGGCTGGTCTCGAATCTGTGAGCTCAGGCAATCCACCTGCCTTGGCCGCCCAGAGTACTAGGATTACAGGCGTGAGCCACCACACTAAGCCTCATATTGCCTATTTTTTAATACAGAAAACATACAAATAACTATGCTGTGTGAGAAAAGTTTTATGATTGCCAAGGTTTCTTCTTTCATAGCTCTTCATGGGTGCCTTTGAGGAGGGTAATCAGTGACTTACTGTTATTTAACTAGTAAACTTAGACAAGCTCTTTCCACTCTGTGGGCCTCAACTTCCCATCTAAATAAGAGGATGTTTTTGTGAAATGGTCTCAGAAGTGAAGAAAAGGATGATGTTTGTACATCTATAAGTGTCCAGGTATTTTGTTGCCTAATAATAGAACTTTAGTCCTTGCTGGTCATCTTTTATTTATGTTGGAAAATGAACTTAGAGCTGATAGCTCTTGGGAACATCCTGTAAACATAATCAATATTTATAGCCCCCGTTACTACCCCAAATGGTTTTCCTTCCCTGCTTCTTCACCCCAGTAAGTGTAATTTCCTTTTCTTCTTCTTAGCTTTTTCCCCAGTGGTTGAAATCTAACCTGAGGCCTGGCAGTCAAGGCCGTGCCGTACCAAGCATCTGCTGACGTTTTTCATCTCATTCTTGTGCCTGTCATCTACCTGTGTTACAACCACACTGATGTCCTTGTCACTCTGTCACATCGAAGTGACAGTTTTTAACTCATTTAACCCCCCAGTGGGTCAGAAGGTGACTGTATGTGGAGATGGGGCCTATAATGAGATAATTAAGATAGAATGAAGTCCTATCGGTGGATCCTAACCCTGTGTGGCTGGTGTCCAGGTAGAAGAAGAGATTAGGGCATAGCCACACACAGACAACATAAGGACACAGCAGGAATGTGGCCATCTGCAAGCTGAGGAAAAGGCCTCGTGAGAAACCAAACCTGCTGACACCTTGATCTTGGACATCTAGTCTTCAAAAGTATGACAAAGTAAGTTCCTGTTGTTTAGGCCACCCAGTCTGTGATTCCTTGTTATGGCCACCCTGGTGGAAACTAATACACACGCCTGTAAATTCAAATGCTTCCTGCATACCTCCCTCCTCTCTGCCAGGCCTTGTGATAGGTCTCGGGGCACAGAGAGGAACCACACACAGGCTGGGGCATTGGTCCATAGCAATGCAGCTCAGCAGAGGGTGACAGGCCCGTGGGCCACAGTGGGAACCAGGAAAGGCTCGGCAGAGATGCTGATCTTTAGGCTGAGCTTTGGCAAGTGTCAAAGAGTTTCCCAGGTGGTGGATGGGACAAGTGGCAGTCTAAGCACAAAGAAAGGCAGGTGCAAGTGTGAACGTCAAAGCACAGGGAACAATGACAAGTGTGCTGTGGCTAGAGCCAGAGGTGAGATGGACGAGGTGGGGCCAGCCTGAGAGTGGTCTGAGTGCTGTGCTGGAAGTTCCAACTTAGAGAATTGTAAAGGTTTTAAGATGAAGAAACTCCTAAGTAAAATTACGGTTTTATACATCAAGGGCTAATTACTCAAGTTAGTTGTTTGTTAACTGGCAAATATGGAAGACCTATAACACACTGGCAACTTTCTTTGTTTTATAGGTTTTCTTTTTTTGAGACAGTCTCACTTTGTTGCCCTTGGTACAGTGCCATGGCGTCATAGCTCACAGCAACCTCAAACTCTGGGGCTCAAGTGATTCTCTTGCCTCAGCTTCCCAAGTAACTCGGACTACAGGTGCCCGCCACAACGCCCAGCTATTTTTAGAGATGGGGTCTTGCTTTGGCTCAAGCTGGTCTTGAACTCATGAGGTCAGGAGATCCACCTGCATTGGCCTCCCAGAGTGCTAGGATTACATGCGTGAGCCACTGAGCCTGGCCCTTTTTAGGTTTTTTTTAAGATAAGGTCTTGCTGTGTCACTCAGGCTGTATAGCAGTGGTGTCATCATGGTCCACTGCAGCCTCCAGCTCCTGGGCTCAAGGGACCCTCCTGCCTCGGCCTCCTGAGTAGCTGGAGCTACAGGTGCAGGCCACCATGCCCAGCTAATTTTTTCTTATTGTTTGTTTTTATTGTGTGTGTGTGGATACAGGATCTCTCTACATTGCCCAGGATAGTCTCCAAACTCCTACCCTCAAGTGATCCTCCTGCCTCAGCCTCCAGAGTCTCTGGAGTTACAGGTGTGAGCCATCACACCCTCCCTACCTAAATGTGAACTTTTTCAGGGCAGGTACAGTGTCTAATTCATTTCTTGTCCCCAGCAGAGTCCAGTACAGATCAGGGTCTCAATACACAAGCACTGAATGAGTGAATTAGAAGTCCGGGCTCTTGGAGTCAAACCCTCGCTCAGCCATGGGTTTCTTGTTCTGAAGTTGTGCTGGGTCAGTAAATCACTATACGTGCAAGAGCCCCATCACCTCCCTCCTGATGCAGGTCGATTGCTTCAGACTTGGAAAACGCATGGCCCACAGAGGGTTCACTTCAGAGATAAGCAGCCCACCGGCCATGGGGGATGTGACTGTGACTTATGGCCAGCTCACAGGGGAGAAGTGTCTAGCATTGTAACGGGGGCCAACGGGCCATTACTTGAGCCAATGAAATCAAATATCGGTATTTTTTGAAGCTATTATTTTGGGGAGGCTGTGTGGCAGAGGGGAATCAAAGTGATTGAAGCCTCAGCCCTGCCTAGAGAGCTCCTGCTGCATTCTAGAGATTGTGCTAAGTACTCCACAGTCCCTACCTTAGTCTGTCACCCCCCAGTGTGACTCCACTCCTTCATCTCCCCACCCCAATGCCAGAGCCTCTTCCCTAGTCTCCTCTCCAATTCTACACCTGGCAGGGAGTAAACATCTAGAATGTACTGCAGGTTATGTCACTCTCCTGCTCAAAACCTTCCAGGGCTCTGATCATCTAAGAATAAAAACAGCCTATAAGGCCCTGTGTGTCCTGACCTCTGGCCTCATCTCCATCTGGTCTCCTACCTTGGGCTCCAGCCACTCTGATCTTCTGTCCCCTTCGTTCACCGACTGTGCCCCTTCCTTGGGTTATTTGCATCCACTGTCCCTCTGCCTGGCACACTCTGACCTTCCCATTGTGACTCTTGGTCCTTCAGGTCTCCCCTGGCCACCCCCACTCATTAGGCCCACACCCGAAGTCTCCCTCTGACACAGCAATGCTTTCTTCCTCCAGAGACGTGACGCCCTCTGAACTTACCGCACTCACTTTATTTCTCCACCCTTTTCCCCTGTCCCACCAGAACACACTCTTCTGGGAGCAGCAACTTTGTCTCTCCTCCCGGATCTCCAGGGCCAAGAACAGGGTTGGCCCCTAGCAAGGCTGTGTGCACGGGTGTTGAACGAGTGGGTGGCTGGCTCCCCTACACACCCAGGCTGGCCGACGAGAGTCTACGCTGCATGGGAGAAGCTAATCCCAAGCGTGGACACCGACAGATGGTGTGGAGCCAATAATAGGCAGGTTTCCACCACACTTTGACAGGGTGTGGAGCCCAGGGCCCAGGGCTGAGGCACAGCTCCTATTAGTCTCAGAATAGGAATAAGTTTTGCTCAGAATAGGATTAGCATAAGTACCGTCCCAGGCAAGTGGATAAGCTAAAACTTTGCTAGTTACATTCAGAGTTTGTTTCTTTGCCACACACCTTCTGCTGGGTGAGTCCAATTCATAACTAAGGCTGCCGCTCGAGGAGACCAGCTGGGATTCCTTCTCAGTCATCCCTCCACATGGCCTCTCCAACCCCAAATCCAATCGTCCACACCAGGCAGAAAGCCTTTTACTGGCCATTTCCTCCGGCTGAGGCCCATTGCCTTATGATGGGGAAGGCGAAGCTGGGGTAAGGGCAGCTGTCACACAGCCCTCCCATGTAACCCTCGAAGCAGACTTGCAGGGCAGGTAAGTATCGTCCTCATTTGACAAATGAAAATGACTCAGGGGGTTAAATGACTCTCCCAGGGTGACTCAGCCAATAGGCCTCAGACAGGCACCACTCCGGGTCTGTGGGGCTGATGGGACCAGCATGGCAGCATGGGCCAGCCTCCCGCTCTGCGAAAGCTGCCGTGCTCCTCCAGTGCCTGGGCTTCAGCCTCCGCCCTATCTGCAAGGGGCTGAGATTAAAGCAGGTGTCTGTCCTGAGGAACTCCTATTTCCTGGCTAAGAGGTTTCACTTGCCTTAACCCTCCCCTCCCTCTGCAGCTCCATCAAGGATCATTTAGCTTTGGGTGGAGTCATTTTCCACAAAGAATAGAGTTCTTAGAAATCACTTTGTAATGTGTATAATAAAGCTAACATTTTGGAGTATTAAGTGCTAAGCTTGTGCTCAGTGCTTTATATGCATGATCTCATTTTTTGAACTTCCATTAATAAAGAATCCCTAATACATTAAGAAAAAACAGATTGCAAAAAGTTAAATAATGAAAAGTCTCCTTCTTTCCTCCTCCCTACCCCTCCCCAGAAACCCCACTGTGACCAGTTCCTCCTATGTCCTACACTGAAAGGCCATGAATTACTACTGTGTCATTCAGGCCTCTCAACAGCCCTTCAAGTATTCAAGGTATTATTATCTTCGAATCACACATGAGGAAACACAGTTCAGAGACAGGAAGTCACTTTCCCAAGCTCACACAGCTTTAAGCAGCAGAGCTGGGAGTTAGCTCCTGCCAGGCTGCCGCTGAAGGCCATGTGTTGAGGGCCACCCGCCTTCCACAAAGAGAACTGGAAAGGTGAGTTGGGAAGCTGAGCTGGACAGCTGGCTGGACACACTAACAGGCTTTTGCTCCATACACAGGTCTTGCTGAATTCAGATTGGGGCCCCAGTAAAATGGCAAATTGTGATCTGTCACAAACCTTTGAGGTCATCAACAAAAAGTCAAAACCACAAACTGCAATCCTGAATGCCACTGGTCATCAGTTCTTGCTGATTCCTGCTTTCTTGCACCTGAATGTCCTTGGTTTGCCATTCAGAGGCATCAGCTTGGGCAAACTGCTCAGGCGGTGTTTTTCAACCTTTTTTATGTCACGGCACCTTTGAACCTATAGTTAAACTTCTGCGACACACTTAAATTACGTTGATCAAAAAAAAAGAGTCAAAAAAGAATATACTTACTGTGCTTTGAACTTCTTTGGAAAATAATTTAATTATTGATCTTCAAAACTTTTCACACACCAGTTGAAAAACACTGGTAAGGGAGGCTCTGGGAAGGGCGGGAAGGGCGGGAAGGGCGGGAAGGGCAACTCTGCAGCCATAAAACCCACGTTGGGCCCCTCTGTGCCTCAGCATCCTCACTTGTGAAATGGGAATAATTTCATCTTATTCAAAGGGTTTGGGGATCCTTAAGTCAGTAGAGAAGGCCAAAGGTCAGTAGCAAAGCCCCAGGCAAATGTCGTTATTTTGTAAATAACAATAAAAGAAAATGGAAGTAAATCCAGTAGATTTACTTTATGTGGAACAAGCTGGCTTAATTCACAGCTACTATCTGTTCACGTCTTTCCATCCCACCTAGCCCAGCACCTGTGGCTCAAGCGGCTAAGGCGCCAGCCACATACACCTGAGCTGGTGGGTTCTAATCCAGCCCAGGCCTGCCAAACAACAACGTCTGCAATCAAAAAAAAAAAAAATAGCTGGGCATCAGCCTCCCAAGTACAGGAGCCAGCCATAATGCCCAGCTGTTTTTTGGTTGCCCAGCTACTTGGGAGGCAGAGGCAGCAGAATCGCTTGAGCCCAGGAGTTGGAGGTTGCTGTGAGCTCTGATGCCACAGCACTCTACCCAGGGCGGCAGCTTGAGGCTCTGTCTCAAAAAAACAAAAAAATATTTCCATCCCGCCCACCAGCCTGGATTTGTAAAATCTTTCAGTTTATAAAATCTTTTTCATCCAATATCTCACTGGTCCCTGTCCAAGCCCTGTGAAGAAGGAATTACCATTCCTAGTGGTGAGATAAGGAAAGGAGGTAACACGAGTGGAAGTGACTTGGCCACGGTCACAGAGCCGGGAGAGTGGTTGTGTGTTCTCGGCGTGGCTCTGGAGACCTGCTGTGATCCAGCCCTCGCCGCCTCCCCAGATTCACCTCCCGGCCCTCCCTCCACACGGAAGTCTTTCCGAACGTGTCGTCATTCCTCAAACAATGCCGTGACTTCGCAAGCCCTTGTCTCTGTCCCCGGTGTCCCTCCGCCAGGCTGCCCGGCACTCCTGCCCATCCTTTGCATTCTCCTGTGGCAGGTACCCGACCCGATGTTTTCCCTGTTGTCATCATTCCGCAGGGTGGCTCAGGGCCCATGCTGTGGGCCCAGACTGCTGGGGTTTACACCTGGCTCAGCCCTTATTGGCTGGTCCTGGACATGTTATATAACACCTCTGTGCTGGAGAGGTGTTTCTCAATGGTATTATGAAGACACCTCTGGTTGTAAAGAGTAATATAAAGCAATAAAGCACTAGGCCTGGCACAGAACCAGTACTCAGTATGTGCTAGTTCCATTACTTTCTGTGACCTGTATCAGTGATGAGGGTAGTTCCTCTCCTGGGCACACCTTGCTGACTCAGGTGCAGGCTCTGACCTCAGAGCCCCGGGGAGGAGGGAGGCTTGTAAACCCTCCACGACAGGCCGGGCTCGGTGGCTCACACCTGTAACCCTAGCACTCTGGGAGGCAAAGGTGGGTAGATGCTTGAGCTCACGAGTTTGAGAATAGCCTGAGCAAAAGTGAGACCCCATCTCTACTAAAAATAGAAAAACTGAGGCAAGAGGATAGCTTGAGCCCAAGTTGGAGGTTGACACCACAGCACTCTACCCAGGGTGACAGCTTGAAGACTCTGTCTCAAAAAAAAAAAACAAAAAACACGACAATGCATTCATTTTGACCAAGTCTTTGTTTTTTGTTTTTATTTTTTTATTTTTTTGAGATAGAGTCTCACTTGGTCACCCTAAATAGAGTGCTATGGTATGTTAGCTCACAGCAATCTCAAATTCTTGGGCTTAAGCGATTCTCTTGCCTCAGCCTCCCAACTAGCTGGGACTATAGGTGCCCACCACAGTGCCCAGCTATTTTTTAGAGATGGGAGAGGTGTGGAGGGGTGTTGGGGGTGTGTCTTGCTCATATTGGTCTGGAACTCATGAGCTCAGGCAATCCACCTGCCTCAGCCTACCAAGGGCTGGGATTACAGGCATGAGCCACCACGCCCAGCTCTTTGTTTTTGTTTTTTTTCTAACACCCGATCTCACTCTGTCGTTCTGGGTAGAGAGCCGTGGTGACTTAGCTCACAGCAACCTCAAACTCCCAGGTTCAGGTGATTCTCCTGTCTCAGCCTCCTGAGTAGCTGGGAGTACAGGTACCTGCCACATTGCCCAGCTAATTTTCTATTTTTACTAGAGATGGGGGTCTCTCTTTTGCTCACGCTGGTCTCAAACTCCTGATCTCAAGCTATCCACTCACTTCGGCCTCCCAGACTGCTAGGATTACAGGCAGGAGCCACGGCACCCGGCCCAGTCTCAGTTTTGTCTAAATTTTCCTGTGCCTGTATTCATGGGCTCAGGACCATTCTGCAACATCCCTTCTCACCAGAGGTGGCCTGGGGCCTCTGTCCGACCCCACCGAGTGTCTCATCCATGGGGAATGGTTTTGTCAGTTCCCCCTTCTCTCCATGTTAGCCCCAGAGACAGGCTGTTCCCAGAGTGCAAGGAAGACGCTGCCGCAGGACAATTTATCTCCCCGGGCTGCTTCCCCAGCTGAGATTTATGGCTGTGCCTGTCACAGTGACCCTGCAAGCTCAATTACAGATGTGTTTCCAGGCTAGACTGGGGCAGGAACCTGCCTAGATTTGCCAAGTGGCCCCAAGGGAAAGCCATGGGCCCTGTCAAACCGGCATCTCCGAGAGCCTGGGGCCCATTTAACTGCCTCGCTTGTTACACCTGGGGAAACTGAGGCCAGACACAGGAAGGTGCGTTGGAATCTCCCATCAGGGCAAACAGGCTCAGTGTGAAGTCTAACGTGGGCCCCCGAGTAGCATCAAGGAAGCTTATTTGACAATACATGAGTTATGATTTCATTACCACACCAATAGCTTTCTCCTTATATAACAAAAATGTTTACTATAGAAACGTGCTTTGACGTGTAAACCACAAGCAAAATATTGCACTTCCATAAACAAACCACATTCTGTCCCCACAACACATTAATAATGTATTAGGTGTGTGATGAAAATATGTCAAACGGTCTATGAAGCTAGTGTATGATGCCCCATGATCGTATCAATGTACACAGCTATGATTTAATTTTAAAAAATGAAATAAAAATAAAAATGTATTAGGTGCAACCTGAACATTGTCTAGCTTCACTGGCCTAAAATTACAAAATGAAGTCCCATTTTTGCCTAAAAGATAATGACCTCTGAGCAGAAGCTTCCTGAAGTCCCCAAGAGTAGCCACAAACCAGCCTCTCCATCGCAGTTGCCACAAGACATTTTCCTGTCCCTCCCCTCCAGCTGTGGCTGCTTTTCCATCAATGTCCCCAGTTAGTGTGGCCCTTAAAAGGCTCACTGATGCTGCTGTTAATGGTGCCTGCAGGGGGGACAGTGTCAGGCCCCAGGGAGCCATTTCCTGGTGCCCTCCTCTGTCTTTTCTCTGGACATCACCACCCCAGGGCAGCAGGGGCGGGGCTGGGCTGGGCTGGGCTGGGCTGGGCTGGGCTGGGCTGGGCCCCCAGGGAGGAATGGGACCTTTGACTCCCAGTCTTAGGAATGCAGAGTAGAGTCTGACCAACATGGGCGCTTCTTGTGGATTGATAACAGCTGAGAGTAGTTGGCCAGGCCACCTCCTTCTCTGAACCTGAGCACCCTCAACAGTGACACAGAGGTGATACTGCCCACTTGGAGGGCTTATCGTGAAAAATCACATGAGGTCAGATGTACACAATGCCTGGCATATAGTAGGTGCTCAATGAATGGTTGGGCCGTTACCGTGATTTTTATGATTATCCTGTCTGAGGTTGGGTAAAGTCTGAGACGAGGATTTAAGACACATGGTTTATTTGACAGGTGAGCAGAGGACGCCCCTAGAGAGATGGTGGGAGATGAGATATGGAGGCAAAGAAACCAGCAAAGGGTGTGTTAGCAAAAGGGTTTCTGTTGTAGCCAGCCGGGCCTCAGTTCCACTGAGGAATTCTGGGTAATAGTGTAAAACGTGCCTCAAGGTCCCTGTCAAGGGGTGACGGGACTGAGGCATGTATCCACCCGTCAGTGGCTGGCCCCTGCTGCTGGAAATGGACTGTGCCCCTGCCAGGCCTGGTGGGGTCTGAGGCCAGAGAAAGTCTTTAAGCGAAGTCACAAGCACAGAAATGGTGAACACCCAGGGGCACAGCGGGACACTCCCAGCACCCATTGCAAATACCCTGTATATATCAACTTCGTCGGAAAGACAAGATGCTAAAAGCACAGCAGGAAGGTAAAGGCTACTTGAGATCTCATTCCAACTGCCACCTCCAAATTGACTATGTGACCTTGGTCTGTGCTGTTTCTGGTCCTCAGTTTCCTCTTCCATTGAGGAGGGAGTTCAGATCAGATAGATCTTGAGGTCCCAATTAGCTCTCAGAAATTCATTAATTCCCAGGGCTTTTTGATTGAGCCTCACAGCACCCATCGGGAGGAGGCAGGAAGAGCCACGGGGACATTCAGGCTCAGAAGGGACATGACTGGTCCAGCAATTCAGAAGGTCTAGTCCCTCGACCTACAGCGACAGCATCACCTGGACACCTGTGAGAAATGCAAATTCTCGGACCCTTCCCTGGAACTACTAACTTGGAAACTTAGGGGGTGGGACCCAGCAGTCCGTATTTAACAAGCCCTGATTCCAATCCTGGCATACTCAGGTGTGAGGCTAGTGTCTGACCGCCGGGGAAAGGCCAAGCCGGAACTAGAATCCAAGTCTCCGTTCTCCTAGGTTGTCCTCTGATCTCAGCCTTCCTCCCGAGCTCCACACCCATGCCTCTAACTACTTGGAGGACAGTTCTACCTAGATGGCCCAGAAGCAGCTCAAACTTTCAAGCTCAAAGGATGCAGGACCAAGCCTGGCTTTCAGCTAACCTAGTGCCTGAGCTTCTCCCAGATTCCTTTCCCCCTCCCACTGGGTGTGCCTGGGGCTTATGAAAAGTCTCAGCTTGCGAAGAGGGAAAGAACACTGCTTTGGAGTCCTGGACATTCTGGCAGGAAGCTTCCAGTTAGCCTTTCTCGGCTACTTGCCAGAGCTACTTACAAACAGGGGCATCGGTCAGCATTTCCTGAGGTCAGAGCTCTTTCCTCTGCAGAGCCTGGGTCACGGCACCACGTAAGGGCTGGCCCTGGTTAGGGTTGGGGGCGGGTGTAGCAAGAGAAGGAGTCATGACAGATCAAATGGCGGGGGTGGGGGACACCCAGCCAAGGCCACTCGGCCAGACCTGGGCCTCCTGACCAGGGCCCACTGCACAGAGGAGGGCTTTTGCCTCGTGCCCTCCACCCCAAGTGCCTCTCTTTCAGGGTACCTGGGATTGCCCCGCCTTTGCACCATTCTGTGACTCTGGCTCCACGCTCACGGGAGCCATGCTGGGTGCCAGGGATGCAGAGGTGTGAGTCAGCCTCAACTCCTATTCCGGAGCCACTACTGAGCGATTCCTGGGCACCCTCCCACCTCACTCAGGGCTCGTGCTCCTTCCAATTACTGGTCAGCCCACTGTTCCTGGGCTCGTCTGGCTGTTCAGGGCTTCAACCTCAGCCTTCTGAGCCCACTGTCACCTCCTGTAGTCCTGACAGATGGCCTGGCCGCCCATCCCACGAAAAAATAAGAGCATCATAAGAAGCTCCCTCGAAGTTCCCTGACAGAACACGAGCTGCCCTGTTGAGTCGCCAGAAGTAAGTACGGTCAGATCAGGGCCCATCTTCCCCGGTGCTCTGGCCCCTGCTGCCCACTCTGAAATAGGCTCTCTCTACTCCCCTGTCCACCTTTTCCCCTTCCTCAGCTTCTCCCATCAGTGTTTAGATGCACTCACAGCCCTCCCATCTAAACAAGCAAAACCAAACACGGTCAGCTGGACACAGTGGCTCATGCCTGTAATTGCAGCAGTTTGGGAGGCTGAGGTGGAAGATTGCTTGAGGCCAGGGGTTCCAGACCAGCCTGGGCAACATAGTGAGACCCTGTCTCTAAAAAAAAAAAAAAAAAAAAAAAAAGTATTTATTTATTTTCTTTTGAGACAGGGTCTCACTATGTCATCCTCAGTAGAGTACTGTGGCATCACAGCTCACAGCAACCTCAAAATCTTGGGCTTAAGTGATTCTCTTGCCTCCCAAGTAGCTGGGACTACAGGCGCCTGCTACTACAGGCCCAGCTATTTTTTGTTGCAGTTGTCATTGTTGTTTAGCTGTCCCGGGCTGAGTTTGAACCTTCCAGCCTCGGTATATGTAGCTAGTGCTGTAACCACTGTGCTACAGGTGCCGAGCCTATTTTTTCTTCCTTTCTTTCCTTCTTTCCTTTCTTTCTTTCCTTCCTTTCTTTCTTTCCTTTCTTTATTTTTGGAGACAGAGTCTCACCCTTGATAGAGTGTCATGGCATCACAGCTCACAGCAACCTCAAACTCCTCAAACGCTTGGGCTCAAGTGATCCTCTTGCCTCAGTCTCCTGAGTAGCAAGGACTACAAGCGTCTGCCACAATGCCCAGCTAGTTTTTATATTTTTAGTGGAGATGGGGGTCTCCCACTCTTGCTCAGGCTGGTCTTGAGCTCCTGAGCTCAGGTAATCTACCGGCCTTGGCCTCCCAGAGTGCTAAGATTACAGGTGTGAGCCACCATGCCTGGCCCTACAAAAACATTTTTTTAATTAACTGGGTCTGGTGGTGTACAACTGTAGTCCTAGCTACTTTGGAGACTGAAGTGGAAGGATTGCCTGAGCCCAGAAGTTCAAGGTTATAATGAGCCATTGTCACTGTCTTTTAACCTGAGCCACCAAGTAAGACCCTGTCACTGAAAAAAAGAAGGAAGGGAAAGAAGGGGGAAAAGGGAAAGAAGGAAAGGAAGGAAGACAAGGAAAAAAAAACCACACAGACAATAGACAGAAACCAGGATCACCATCCACCAAGTCAAGCCCTTGCCCCCATCGCCCTCCCCTTCCCTCCAGGGACAAGCTCCTCCTTGCCTCCCTCCTGCTCTCAGCCAAACTTCTCAAGGGAGCTGTGACTGTCACTATCTCCAGCTCATGGCTTCCGCTCTGCCTTGGCCCTGCCTTCACTTTCCCTGTCCTCATTCTCAAATATAAGTCAGGGCTGTCAGTCCTGTCCTAGGCTGTGGCTGCAACATCACGTGCTCATCTTGTTTTCTCTCTCATACCCTCCTGGGTCTTGGGCTTTTGTGGACTCCTCTTCATTCAAGCAGGACTTAAGTGGCTATCTTTCTGTGTCAGTCACTGTTCTTGGCTCTGGTCACTCAGTGCTGAACAAGATGGTCGGGACCCACCCACAGAGTGTGATAGGATCCTAAGGGGCCTACTCTGACCACCTCTGCTCTCCCTGCCAACACATGCTGTCTCTTGAAAATCTCGGCTACACGTTGGTGACTGCTGAGCCCCTGTCTTCTGCCAGCCCTTCCTCCTGAGCTCCACACCCACACCTCTAACCACTTGGAGAGGACGATCTACCTGGGTGGTCCACCAGCAACTCAAATGTGCAGGGTCCTAACCAAACTGGTGTGTTCTCCACCTGAAATTTCTCTTCCTCCCCTATGAAGAAGAATAGGGCCACCCTCCATATAACTCACAAGCCATAAACTTGGAAGACATTTTTCACTCCTCCTTCCAGCCTCTCCTTGCAACCATCTGCCTTGTAAAATTACGGGTTTTGTCCTTCCTGTGGCCAGTAGCCTGGGCCCACATCATTGACACAGCACCCAGCCCATCTTCCAAATCCAGTCCTGTCCCTTCCAAACCATTGCATGGACACAGCTAGAAAGATCAGATGTGAGACTGAACAGCCCAACTGTCCGCCAGTGGATGAATGGATATACAGTGTGTGTGTATCCACAGATAGACAATCCATAAAAAGGAATGACGTACACACCACAGGGCTGATGACCCTCATAAACATTAAGCTGAGTGAGAGAAGCCAGACGCACAAGGTCACATCGTGCATGATTGTGTTTGTACAAAACATCCAGAAGAGATAATCCACGTGGACAGACTGGTGGTTGCCAGGGGCTAGAGGAAGAAAGGATGGGGAGAAACTGGGTTTTACTTTGGCATGATGGAAATGGTTTGAGATATCGGTTGCACAACATTGTGAACCAAATGCCACTGATTTGGTCACTTTAAAAAGGTTAGTTTTAATGTTATGTGAATTACAACTCAACGAAAATTTTTTTTAATTTTTAAATCATAGCTGTGTACATTAGTGCAATCGCCTGTACCCATTCTAAGATGCACCATAGATGTGGCCCCACCCATTACCCTCCCTCACCAAAATCTCCCCCTCCCTTTCCCTTCCCCATAGTCTTGTGCTATAGTTGGGTTATAGCCTTCATGTGAAAGCTATAATTTAGCTTCATAGTAGGGCTGAGTACATTGGATACTTTTTCTTCCATTCCTGAGATACTTTGCTAAGAAGAATATGTTCCAGCT
>CAUYPK010012969.1:0-26658 GCA_963574355.1 Loris lydekkerianus
ACTTGGGAGGAAGTGGCAGGTTAATAAATTCATCCCAGGAATTGGAGGTTGCTGTGAGGTGTGATGATACAGCACTCTACCCAGGGTGAAAGCTTGAGGCTCTGTCTAAAAAAAAAAAAAAAAAAGAAAAGAAAAATAAAGGATTTGTTGCCCATCTGTGGGGAGTGAGGTCATCAGTCTCCAACTATCAGCTCCTTCAGGGGCAGCCTTACCTGCAGTGAGCCACTTGACCCCAGGCCATATCCTACCAGAGGCAGCCTACATCTGGCGACTGAGTGAGACCGGAGGATAAAGGCCCAGGCATTTCCACCCAATTCAGGGTGCGCCGATGGACAATATTCCAGAGCCTCAAGGTTGCTGAGGCTGTCAGGTTTGCACAGCAATTCAGCTTCTCTCTCTGCCCCATCCTGTTTCCTCCCCTTTTCCTTCATAGGTGTTGATCCCTAATAAACACATGGCACCCCAAACTCCATCTCAATATCTTCTACCAGTGAACCCAACTGGGCAAAGTTCACATCTCTTGCTTTTTCTAGTACACTACTCTCCCCTGGCTCAAACATAGGAGCTTCTTTACTCTGAGCAGTTTATTTATAAACATGCCTTAATACAACCCAGAGGAAAGATTTAAGATAACTCTTGTTTTATGGGGGGGGAAGTTCCTTATGTTACATGCAAATATATTTTTGTATTCATTAAAACCACATAAAAGTATATTATGGATTTTAAAAGCTTGATTACCTCAAAACCAGAAATGCCCTTTGGGCTTTCTGCTGACATAACCCACATTTATGAACACCAAAAACAGCTTTCCAGATTCTCTTTCACTTCATTATATAACGGGGAGAGGCTGTTTTGTACAATCTTGAATAAATTTGTAAATGTTAGGGAACACATTTTGTCTTATTATTGAAGATATTTTAATAAAAAGATCTTGAAACATTTTTGTCAAGAATTGTCTCAATTATGAATGAATAGAACATGATTCCTTTATTGTAACTTTGAGAAACTTACTAGAGAATCAAGGAAAGAATAAGAGGAAAACATAAATCATCGAGTATAATTAACATCCTCTAAGCACCAATGGGAGCTTTACAGCATTTCTTTTTCTCAAAAACTAGCTAACTTACAATGAAAACACTTTAGGAGGCAAGGAATCTCAGGGGGGAAAGGGATGAAATAGGATAAATAATTTTGAATTATAAAAATCAGTCAGTGTAACCTGGCTTATTGTACCCTCAATGAATCTCCAACAATAATTAAAAAAAAAAAAAAATCAGACCCCAATGCTACAATGAGTTCATCAAAGAGTCCAGGTTGTTTAATTTGGCTCCATCAGCACTGGCCCTTTCTTTAGTTAGAGAGCTGTCAGTTTGGCTTTATATTGAAATTGCTTTTGTTTATGTTACTGTTACACTTTATCACTATAGGAATAGAATGTTGTGCCATTCATGTAGACCTGACATTAGAAGTCACATACACTGTATAGTCTTTCCAATAAGATAAATCATCACTGGTCAGCTAAGCCATTTATGAGATAAGTAACTCAGGTTGAGTCAATATTGCAGCATTAACAACAGATTGCCTTTGGAAAAGTTAAATAATCTCTATGGTGACTGAGCCCTTAGCTCATTAATTTTAGTACTAAACATAGTCTAATACAATGGAATAAGCACCAGAATGGAGGTGGATAGGCTGGGTTTGAATCTTAGATCCACCATTGGCTAGCTGTGTGATGACTAAGTCATTTAATATCTCTAAGCCTCAGTCTCCTCATGTGTAAAAAGAGTGGCAATCAAGGATTTTTGTGCAGATTATATAAGCTAATGTACATGGAAGTGTGTGACACACAATAAAAATAAGATTTTGGGCCAGGTGCAGTGGCTCACACTTGTAATCCTAGCACTTTGGGAGGCTGAGGCAGGAGGATTGCTTGAGGCCAGGAGTTTGAGACCAGCCTGAGCAAGATTGAGACCTCATCTCTACAAAAAGAAGGAAACTAAAAAAGAGAGAGAGAGAGAGAAAGAGAGAGAGAGAGAGAGAGAGAGAGAGAGAGAGAGAGAGAAAGGGAGGGAGGGAGGAAGGGAAGGAGGGAAAGAAAGAGAGGGAGAAAGAAAAAAGGAAAGAAAAAAGAAAAGAAAGGAAAAGATTAGCTGGGAGTGGTGGCAGGCATTTGTAGTCCCAGCTACCTGGGAGGCTGAGGCAGGAGGCTCATTACACTCTAGTCAGGTGACAAAGCAAGATCCTAGTCCAAATGCAGGTATGTCTCCTGTTATGATCTGAAATATTCATGACAACAATTAAAGTCAACAGGCATGGGCTGAAAGGCAAAATAAATGCTTCAAGGATACCCCAAAACATATTTTCAGATGACTAGGTATAAACCTAGTCTCCTGGGAAATAACCTGAGCCCAATAAAACATAGTAATCATTAAAAGGATAGGTGTGATCAAAGGTGTCATTCAGGGACAGAACCCTGAATAGTAGCTCTGACCTTCTGACCACTGTACAGGGGAAACCCCACCTTGGTACTCAGTATTGCAAAGGAGGGCACACCTACAATACATGGATAACTATAGCCTCAGTGTCCTACAAGTACAAAAAAATTAGACAATGGCTTATTCTTATCTTAGCAGCTGTAGTAGTGGGTCCCCAGCTGCACAGCATCCTGTGCCAAGGGGAAATAGAAAATAATAGCTTCTCTTGTCTCTATTCCCTTTCCTAGATGAGTTCTTTCCCACTGGAGCACTAGAGCAGGGCTTTCTTCTCCATCTGATCCTCTGCCTGCCAGGGCCAGGGGCCAACCTTACCCAGACCTGATTGCAGGGGGACTGGCGAGGCTCTTACCCAAGAAATTCCCTTTACAGGATCTTTCCTGAGGCCAGAAAGGCCATCACAACAGATTGATTACTTTGGCTTAAGGCTTCATATACTAATAAAGTCAAAATATTCTCCCTGCAACTTGTTCCACCTTCCCAGACATATGTAAAAATCATAGATATACATATTATGAATGAGTTCGTATTCTCCAGAGAACATGGTAAGTGTAATGAGAGTAACAGCCGGGAGGAGATAGACTGGGCCAATTTCCCCTTGTCAGTTAGGCAATAATAATGATGATAACAAAGGTGACATTTATTGACTATGTGGCCTCATCTTAACCTCCCAACAACACTATCTATTAACTCTGTCTTACAAGATGAGGAAACTGAGCTACAGAGAATTATGCAACTTGCCCAAGGTCACATAGCTAGTAAGTGGATAACCAAAGTTTGTGTGCTTAATCTCTATGTTCCGTGCTTCTTTGGAGAGAGGGGTGACTATGGTGTTTCTTTTTTGTACATCTCTTTGAAACCAGACCACTCACAGTAGACTTGGCTTATGACTGAAATCTCTTAAGTCTTCTATTTTCAAACCAAAAAAATGATGGCAGACAAAGGTACAGTAGCAGCAGCAAAATTGTCTTCTGCAGTTTGGTGCCTGGAATCTGGTCTTTATTTATATCATGACAATGTCATTCTCCAGTCTATCTGAAAAGGAGCACTAATGTTGAAATTCATGGTTGTTTTCAGAGTGGAACCTCAAACCGCACTTTAAAAATCAGCAACACGTAACATCCCAGTACTTTTTTTTTTTTAATTGTTAAATCATAGCTGTGTACATTAGTGCAATTGCCTATACCCAGTACTTTTTAATTCATTGCTGTTAAACAGTCCTCTTTGAAGCCAAATAGACCTTCCACATTCACACTCCAGAAATGGCCCTATCCCCTTTCCCTTTGCTTTGCCTGGAAAAATTCTTCTTATCCTTTCAAGGCCAAGCTCAAATGTCACCTTTTTTATAAAATCATTCCCAGCTCTTTTTTTTTTTTTTTTTTTTTTTTTGAGATAGAGTCTCACTATGTCGCCCTCAGTGGAGTGCTGTAGCATCACAGCTCACAGCAACCTCAAACTCTTGGGCTTAAGCCTCAGTCTCCCAAGTAGCTATGGACTACAGGTTCCCACCACAACACCTGGCTACTTTTTCTTGCAGTTGTCATTGTTGTTCAGCTGGCCCAGGCCGGGTTCAAACCTACCACCCTCAGTGTCTGTGGCCGGTGCCGTAATCACTGTGCTATGGACATCGAGCCCATTCCTAGCTCTTAGGGAGAATGCACTGGCCCTCCTCTATGCCTCCACAGCACTTTTTATTAGCATTGCTAGCTCTTTTGTTTTGGTTAGTTACCTACATCAAGGTCCTTGAGGTCAGAGACCTGTCCTATTCATAAATCCTTTTGTCCTCACATCCTCAGCCCAGCTCCTTCCGTATTTCATCAAATCTAAAACTCCAATTGTATGATACACCATTATTTCATAAACGACTAAGGAAAAAAAAAACAAAAAACAATTATATAATGCCATATCATCAATTTGAGGACTATGTCCTGAATTCAGGAACGTCAAAATGTTTTGTAAATGTGTTTCGGAAGTAAAGCTATGGTACTTAGTGTTGAGCAAGTTATAGAAGTGGACTGTGAACACAGCTGGAGCAGATATTCCTAGTTTTCCATGTTTCCTACTAACTAAGGGACTAGAAGTTGGTGGTGAATGTGTTTCCTACTAAGTAAAGGACTGGAAGTTAGTGGTGAATGGTGTGTGGTTGTGCTGCTGATTTTAAATGTTTTGCCCAATAGATAAAAGGGATGAGTGGCCTGACGTGTCATCTCATTAAAAAACAAAAACAGAAATAATAATCTTTGTCTCCCATTCAGTATAGTAAAAGGTACAGTGACAATATATTCTGATCAAAATTGGGGGGCACCTAATGCAACAAGAGTGATTACAGGGGCAATAGGACAGAATATTTGTGTGTCTTGATTCTGGTTAAGCCAATTCAACCCACTGCTGCTCCCATCTGTCCATGGAGAGGACCAGCAGCTGCCCTGCAGCTTTCTCCCAGCTTTTTCCATCTTAATTTGATGTGATCCCTTCCCACGTCCAAACTGTTGTTTCTGTGGCCTTGTTTTCCCTTTCTCCTTGACCCTCTGAAGTTGGTGATTGTATTATCTCCCTGGGTAACATCTGGACCTAGGCTTTTAGTAGGGCCTTTCCATAGGGTGGGTCTTGCTGGGTCTTAGCATCCCAGACTGCCTCACCAAGAATCTGTCTTCCAGTTCCACCCTAGAAACACAAACCCTGCCCCTACCCTAAAGCTGGGCTAAACCACATACTTATCTTGGCTGAACCTCCTTCTACCACACTCCTTCCCTACCCCCAAGCACACACACACATTCATCCAAGATAAACCACATTGTCGCTGAAAACCTTAAATGTACGGTTGCTTGACAAAAATTCTCCTGGAATAAAAGTTCCTCTTTAAAAACAGAATTGGAGGGGAGGTTTGATAAAGGGAAGGTAAACGGCGGGACCACACCTATGGAGCATATTGCAAGGGTACAAGTCAAATCTGTCAAGTGTAGAACATAAATGTCCTAACACAATAATCAAGTAAATGGGGCAAAAACTGTGTTGATTGGTTTGATGTAACATCAGATTGTGTAAAAAATTAACACATTGTAGCCCACATATGCATCAATGTCTTCATGATCTATGTGTATATGACTTAATAAAAAAATAAAAAATAAAAAAATTGTATTGAGAGGATTGAGCCTAGTGGCTTAACACAATGCAAAATATTTTACACACATAAGCAGCTCTGCACACCAGCATTCAGGGAATGAGGGTCTTTATGGGGGCAAGGACAAAGGGGTAATATATTTTTTTGAGACAGAGTCTCACTATGTTACCCTCGGTAGAGTGCTGTAGCATCACAACTCACAGCAACTTCAAACTCTTAGGTTCAAGCAATTCTCTTGCCTCAGCCCCCCAAGGAGCTGGTACTACAAGCACCCACCACAACACCCAGCTATTATTTTGGTTGCAGTTGTCATTGTTGTTTAGCTGGCCCGGACCAGGTTTGAACCCTCCAGCCTTGGGGTATGTGGCCAGCGATGTAACTACTGTGCTACGGGCGCCGCGCCCAAAGTGGTAGTTTTTAAGGGGGTAATAAAGAAGGAAGTAAAAAAGGGCAAAGAGTTCCTAGTTTGCTTTTGTGCCTAGACCCTTGGTGGGAAGCGAAAAACCTGAAAGCCATCTCCCACTTTGAAGCAAGCTCCCAGGGCCCAGGTTAAATTGATCAGGATTAATACAGAAAGCACCAAAGATTATCTCTTCCAATTTAGTCCAATCTTCCCAGGCCAGGCAATTCTTGCTCAGCCTCTGAGTCAGCTTCGTTTGTCTCCATTCAGTGCCATCCCCAACCTTAATGAGTAAAGAGGAAACAAGAGAAGGGAAGAGAAATAACCTCACTTACTTTCCCTGTTGATTTATTATTGATAGTATTTAGAGATATTTGAACTGTAAAAAGGAGGCTGCTTATATTTCCTTTGAAAGGAGGGTCTGCAAAGTAGGTCCCCCAAAGTATTAGAACTGAATGCATCCAATGCCATACGAGTTTTACTTCCAAACAGGTATAGTTACACTTGCAAATAAAATAATTGAGATGCAATTACAGAACATCAGAACTGAACAGAATCTCAGCGATAGATCTGCTGCCTCATTTTATAGATGAGGACTTCTAGCCTAGAAAGTTAACTAGCTAGTTAATGACAGAGCAGGTACTAGAACCAAACTGTCCTGACTCCCAAACTGGGAATGTTCCCATCAGGGAAAATACGTAAGCCCTTACAATTGCATCCCACCCTCAAGGTCATTATGAAAGTTTTGCGATCCACAAAATCAAAAAATATAAAATTCATGTAGATGGAAACATATGAAGCCCTCCCAGCCACATGGATAAGCCAAGCAAGTTGAAATTTGCAGGGATGAATCAGAAAGGACACTATCAATTGTGTTTCTTAGAAGTGAAATAATGGACCAGAACACAGTCTCAAAACTTTCGTAGTGACCTGTGTAGTCTGTAATTACATTTGGTTCACTGGGCTAAAAAACACCATGCAAATAGAGCTCCAATTACAAGAATTCCTTGAAGACTGATACAAACAAATACAAAGAATCAACTGGCCCATCACTTCACCAAAGGATTGAGGTAGTACATTTTTACTCTTTTATAAGTATAAAACAAATTGTCATTCCCTGGGCCCCTCTCATGGCTGGATTACCATATAAATCAAGCTGGTTCACTAACAGCTTACCTAGATGACATTCAACACCTTTCGCCATGGTCCCAGCCAGGTTGTGATGTAAGCCAGACAGAAAGCTTAGAAATTTCCCCCTGGTCGAATTTTGGAAGAACTGTGTAAACAACGCCCCTTGCTGGTCAACATAAGGAAACGCAAAAGCCACTGCTGACAAAAGCAGGGCTCTAACAAAGGTCACAGCGATGTCTCTAAGTCGTCTTCTATCTATGGGAACCATGGCCAGGTCAAAAGACAAAGCATGGGGAAAACAGCAAGGGGGAAGAAAAAAATGCATTTTTTTCCTGAAATGTTTATATGTACCTAATTAAAGTTAGACCCCAAAGAAAGCTGATACATTTTTGGTATCCTACTGAGTCTGAACAGGCAGTTATAAGACCCATGTACATATGTTATGCTTACACACATAAGCAAGATTTTTGTTATTAACATGAATGATCACAGATGGAAGAATATTCATGTGTCAATGACATATTACTCACAAGTCATAAAATGCAGGCCAGGCGTGGTGGCTCACGCCTGTAATCCTAGCACTCTGGGAGGCCAAGGGTGGACTGCCTGAGCTCATGGTTCCAAGACCAACCTGAGCAAGAGCAAGACCCCCATCTCTAAAAATAGCTGGGCATTGTGGTGGGTGCCTGTAGTCCCAGCTACTTGGGAGGCTGGGGCAAGAGAATCACTTGAGCCCAAGAGTTTGAGGTTGCTATAAGCTATGATGCCAGGGCACTCTACTGAGGATGACAAAACAGGACCCTATCTCAAAAAAAAAAAAAAAAAAATCATAAAATGCCTATTGATTTGTATTCATAAATGATTTGGTGAACCACTACATGTTTTTGAGTGAAAAATATATGTATATATGCACACACACATATATAAGAGGTTTTCAAAGATTCATTTCTATTTGGACTCTTTTTTTCTTTTTCTTTCTTTTTTTTTTTTTTTTTGAGACAGAGCCTCAAGCTGTTGCCCTGGGTAGAGTGCTGTGGCATCACAGCTCACAGCAACCTCCAACTCTTGGGCTCAAGCGATTCTCCTGCCTCTGCCTCCCAAGTAGCTAGGACTATAGGTGCCCACCACAACACCTGGCTATTTTTTGGTTGCAGCCATCATTGTGTTTACCAGCCGGGGTTGGATTCGAACCCACCAGCTCAGGTGTATGTGGCTGGAGCCTTAGCTGCTTGCACCACAGGCGCCAAGCCTATTTGGACTCTTTCAATCACTAGAAAGAGAAAGCAGAAGGCTTGTGATTAACATCTGTGTTTTACGATGTTCTGATTGGCCAAAAATGAAAATAATGTCTTATTACACGCATTTTAAGTTAGTACACAAAGAAAATACAATGAACACTGATTTGGCTCAACAACTTGCCTAAGGAAAGGCTTTTTTTTTTTTAAGTTTTAAAAAAAATCCCCAGTAAAGGGGTCAAAGGTACTTGATGACGTTACCACTGAAGCGAAGTGTTTCCTAAGTAATTCCAGGGCTCTGCTATTTCTTGCTTGTAGGGACTTCTCAGCTCTTAGTTCATTCTTGATGGCATCGAGTTCTCCGCGGATCTTCTTTATTTCTACTTCATAGTACAATTTCATTTCTTCTTTTAGGAGTGTATTTCCCACCTCCGTTTGATGTTTTAACTTCTTAATCGCTTCTTTTAATTCTTTGTTTTCTAGGTTCAACTTGTGGATGACTTCTTTGGCTTGCTGGAGCTCGTCAGTTAAGGTTTTTACATTTCTTGCTTTTTCAGATAGGTCATTTTTTAAAGCTTGTAGTTTCCAGTCACTCTTTGAAGTATCCATCCCTGTTTCTTGGAAATTTAGGGGTTTTGTGGGTACTTCTTTTTTGGAGTTCAAAAGTTCCTTCTCAGCACTTTCAAATTCTTCCTCTATCTTTCTGCATTTCATATTAAGTTCTTCTAGTTCTTCATTCAAAATATTCAGGCGAAGTTTTGGAGACATTCCTTCAGTACATTTCTTCCTCTTGTCTGGTGGGGGTGGAGGTGGTGATTTCTTTGTACTCCAAGTAGAGGGATCTTCTGTGCTGTTAAAGCTTTCTTCTGTTGCAATATCCACAACAGAAGATTCACAGGAGACAGAATTTGTTGTGTCCACTTGAGTCTTTGAAATGTTCATCTTTCTCTCTCTTAAATTTGGTTCTTGTTCTCTTTCATTTCGTTGGGAAATATATTCCTTCTTCTTAAATGCATTTTCTTCTTGAAAGTTTCTACCAGACATATTGTACATTCCTTCTGTTCTCTTGGTCACCTCTATAGTCGTTTGTGTTTGTTCAGAAGATTCAGGCTGAGAAGCCAGTTCTAGAACGTCCTGTGCACTAAAAAAAGGAGTAAACATATGCTCCTTCCAGTGTTTTCTTCTAGCATCCATTTCTTCCCGTACCTCTTCCAATATCTGAAAAACAAATTTTAAAATAAAGGCGCATCATTTTCATTGGCAGCTAGTACTGAAGAAAGAAGCAGGAATGCCGGCTCACAGGGGAAAAAATCTGAACATTTGAGTCTCCCTCTAACTCACTGGGTGACTTGGGCCTCAGTATCGTCATTTATAACTTGAAAGATCTGAACTAGTTAAATCCTATGGATACTTCCGGCTTTAAAATTCTTTCATCCTGTGAAATAGGAACAGTAAATTGACACATTTAGCTACTTACTATAAGTAGAGTAGGAGAAAGCAACTGAACGTATGAAAGCAGACTGCGTTAAAATAATAAAAAGTATTTGAAATTAATAGATTAACATTGCTAATACCTGTGCTTTCAGTATGTCTGATTTGTTTTCTCTAGTTCTTTGGATTGGGCTATTGTTTATTCATTCTTTAAAATGACTAAAACATCAGGGCTTAATGAAATGTGAGCTGCTTTTGGTAAAGTATACCATGCAGACTTCCTTATGACTAACTCAGCCAACTGCCCTTCTGTCTTGACCTATAAATTCCTGCTATTCCCGTCTTACGCTTTGCTTTTAGGCAAGACTGCCAAGTGTATGAATTCTATCCGTTTTGACAGCAATTTCATGATGAGAACCTAATGTCAACAACTGAAAATATTAATACCATCAAATGTGTTTTTCTCAAGATACTGACTCTGAGTGGAGTTTTTAGGTAAAAATTAAGTATACTATAATAAATCACAACAAATTCCCCAAATCTGTAAAAATTAAAAGATGATTATTTTGTTCCAAAAAGAACCTTCCCTGTTCAAAGGGAATCCTTTCCTAAGGTACTGAAATATTTGATCAGTTAACTACTTCTGAGGGAAAGAAGAAAGAACTCAAACAACTTTGAAGGGATGCTGGCATCTGAAGCCACAGTAGCTGAAGTTACCCCTGAATGGTGAAGAGGAGAGGGTGACTTTATTCATTTAATATATTATTTTACTCTAATATATTTGTCACATCACCACTGAGAAAAATCAAAGTATGCCTGCACCTATTTTAACTATGTATGCAAATGTAATTTTCTCCTGGTAACGAGAAATGGCAAATGTTGTGTCAATTTCTTAATTAATATTTGACTTACTTGTAGAGATTTTGGGGAATACAAAAAAACCTCCCAAAACAAAAGGATTCTCCTTCATGGCACTAAGATAACTATTGTTTGGTATATTATCTCTCCAGTCTTTTCTGTTTAGAAAGAGTAGTTTATTTTAAATTACAGATTTTCCTTGCCACAGGCAACCAAGAAATAAACTTGATATCTACAGGTATCCCTCCCTCACAAAAGAAGAAACAGGGACTCATTTTCCCCAGTGGTATATCCCTAGTGGCAACTATTTGACTTTGAGGAAAAGTGAAGGTATGAATATTCTTAACATGAACTTTTTGGAGGGTTCAGTGAAGGTGTTAAAATTATTGGTTCAAAAGCCATAAGCCAAGCTTAACTGAACTAGTTTAGTCAATCAGACCATAGTGATAAACTCAGACTTGAGATTCATAGTATGCATTTGCCATTGAAGTATCATCTCCTTTCTCTTGAAATAGTCCTTTCTGACTTTTATTATTCTATAGAAACATCTATGATCCAACTGTTCTTAAAGGGGAAGATCATGATCCTTATTTCCCTCCTCTCTAGAAATCTGCATGCAAATGAATAGGAATTATTACAGCAATCATAAAGGAGAGGAACAGAGATAGAAGAAGAGAAGGTGATGCCAACTTTCCAGTCACATTATTTTAGTAGCTTTTTTCTTACCTGACAATTCTGTAAAAGATGAAAATTCTAATCAGTTAGCAATGGCAGAGAGATTACTCTTCCTCCTACCTAATTCTGGATGAAGGGCATTGGTGGGATTGATCAGGAAGGAGGCAAGGAAAGGGGCAAGTAAAGTGAGGCCACTTTATACCTAGAGATAGCAATAATGACACATGGGAGATAGAGGTCGGGGCACAGATAAAGGTTAAAACAGAAACCTTTTTTTCATTAAAAGTTTGCTCCATGAAAAAGTGACTTCTAGTTCAACTCTTACATGAAGCACTGGCAAAACACACATATACACTTTAAAATTTTCACTGTATTTTGTCCTTGAGCTTCTGTATAATTTCCTAGGTGTTTGAAAGGAAATGCCTTTTCAATGAACCCTGTATAGCCAATGCTCTTCAAAGAACTGGGAAGAGTCCACTTATTTTATAAGTGAGGTCCAGAGATGTCAAGTGACTTGACCAACACCACACAGACTGTAGTAGTAAAACCTAAAACCAAGGACCCTGTCTCCCAGGCCGGTGCTTGTTCGAAAATTCCTCTTTATTCATCTGTTACCTTTCATCCACAAATTGAAAGAAAACAACTTACTATTTTCAGAGCTTAGGTATCTTTTAAGGGCCACAAAAGAAGAGAAGAAAAAACGAAGTGGGGGGGAGGGGAAGGAGACTTGCATGTCATATATCAAAGAACAGAAAGGTTTGAAAAGCCTTTTGGAATTTCCCTCCCAAGGCTTACACAGGGCAGGGTCAAAGGGTCTCTGAGCTGTTCCCTTTTCCCTCTCTCATTCATTGGCAAGATACTCTTTAAGGGCTTGTTCCCAAATCTAGTCACAGACTGTGGCAAAGCCCAGAGTGGGGGTAAAAGCTGTCAGTCTCATCTTCTCTTCACAAATTGCACTGTTTGGTTTTTTATACAGAACAAGTATGGCATTAGTGTTCCTTGGCAAGAACATGGAATATATTTTGAAAAAATGACATCTACCCTGGGCTGGTGACCATTTTATTCTCAATAAATTTGACTAAGTAACTTGTCGCAGCATAAGGCAAACCAAACCAGAAGCCATAAATGAAAGGGTAAGCATGTCTCTTTATTAGGTCAGTTGTGAACATTATATAAGTGCCTCCCCAACACTGCATTGGGTACTGAAGGTCTGAAGGGTAGGGGAAGGGGGCCCAAGAGGAATGAAAACTTTATTTCTTTAGAAACAAATAAGCCAGAACGCAGACCAAAAAAAACAATATAAAGTCATATGACAAAAATAACATCAGCAGCAGTCTCCCAGAAGGCCTTGGGACTGCACCGTTAAGGCATGGGTGTCTATAATATGAATGACTACATCTATTCATTTGCATCCGGCATGAATTAATAATGGACTTGTGATGTTCTAGTTAGTGTCTCACTGAAACATCACCATTCATCCTCTGGTAACTTTTTTTCTTGCAGTGGCAAAATACTAGGATGTTTTTGTGGAGTAAGGGATTTCTTGTCACATGGAAATAGTTTATAGTCACCTAAAGAATTTGGGGACCACTGATAAAATAAATTGAAAATGAACTTATAATGTAATGTGATAACCATAATATACATTTTGAGAGCTGAGCATAGAGTGATGATCATTTACTATGGATCTTTAAGTACACTGTTCCACAAAAATCTGAGGTGTATGCCTACTATCCTCAAATGGCTGCAGAAAATAATACAGTTTATTGTGAAAGGAGAAATCCACAGAACCATCTCAGTTTTATTTTCGAGGTAAGGCCCTAGGGAGTATGCTCAAATTAAGGTGGTTGTAAAATTTAATTACTTCTTTTCTAAAATATTCATATTTTAAGTCATATGCTATAGGGATATTTGATAATGTAAATAAAAGATTTTTTTTTTCTGTTGCTTTATCCCATGGACATTAGAATTTGATTTCAAATTTTTCAGGGCCATCCCTTTGCACAAATCTAGATCTGCTTGCAAAATGCAATTATTGTTCCAGACAGAAGTGGTCAGAGATTGAAAACTAGTTCTTCAAGAACACCAGAGGCATTTTCCCACCTCACAGCATCTTTCCTCTCAAATTTTGTAAACCTTCTAAACCGAGAATGGTGGTTGGAAAAGGTCATCCCCAACCGTGTTGAGCAACCTTCTGTCACTACCCTCCACCCCTCAGCAGCTCTCAACTAGGGACAGGGCTTTTTAGTCACTGCCCAGGGGCAATAAGATGAAGACAAAGGTCCCCTCTAAGCACAAGGCACTTTCTCCCTCCATTCTTGAATGGACCTCCAAGAAAAACTGCTCAGCCAAAATAGGAAAAAAGTCTGTTACAAAGGAAGTCACTCGCTTTGCTTCTTTGCTCAATTGTCCAATTTGTTCTCACGTCAAAGCAGTGGTCCTCAACCTTTTCTTCCTGTCTTATGGTTTTAAATATCATTTTATTCATCAAATTAGGCTTTTACTGGAAGTTTTTACAATTTGCATGTAATTAAAAATCAACTTACACATATATATGGAATTTTAAGTGGCTGAGACTATACTGTGCTAGATTTATTAAAAGGGACTTTTTCTTCAACCTTTGTTTTTTCCGGCTTCCACTGTTTCTAGGCACAAAACACTGTCATCATGACCCTCTTTCCAAAGGAGAAGATTCTGACCTGCTCCCTCTACGAGAGAGTCCCCTTTCTGGACCCTCTTTCACTGACTTGCAGAAAACCATTTAATACCAAAATAAGGACCCAAATGAATTGTTTGAAGTTAAGGTGGATCAATATGTTTTACTCTGCAAAATTGTGGGGAAGAAGGAAAGGGAATCCTTGAGAAAGGAATTGAGTACGGACTGTGGCAGAAAAAAAGAAGGAGTCAGATCTCTTGGTTCCACACTTTAAAACTGCATCAAGATTTACCTGCTGGGACTCTCAGATTATTCATGTGTAAAATAGAAACAATATACCTATTCCATAAGTGGTTTAAAAATAAATGAATAATGATGGAAATGGAAGCAGTTTTTAAAGTATACTGTAAACCATGGGTTTTGATCATTTTTAAGTTTTCTTTGCCCTCCCTTTGAACATAAACCAGCCAGCTAAACAATCTAACCCTTCTCCAAAGGCATGTGCTCCAAAGTGGCCAGCCTGAAGTCATCAGACCTCAGAAAAAAAGTTAGTGTGGAAAAAATGTGGGTAGTACTGCAAATGTATGTAAACAGAAGGGAATCTAAACTCCAATCTTGGATTAATTTAATCTCCGTCACCGGGGAAGAATTAGCCCTAACTACTATAAGTTAGTTATTGATGTTCCCAAATTTCTGAAGCTAAATTGAATCTATCCAAAAAGAAAAGCAGTCTTTGCTACAACCTAATATATTTGCATTTTTATGATCAGTTGCTTTACCAAGAACTTTCAAAATGCTCCACAGTTTTTCAGGGCCACTTCTTTTTTTTCCCTTTAATTTAAAGAGGTTTTATTATGAGCCAAATTTGAGGACCATGACCCCCGAACCACACCCAAGAAGCCTTGAGCAAGTGGACTCACGGTGGTGGGGTTACAGTTTGGTTTTATACATGTTAGGTAGACAGGAATTACAGGTGAGGTCATAAATCAATTTGTGGGAAACCTATATTGGTTTGGCCCCAAAAGGTGGGACATCTGGAAGGGGGGGGGGAGAGCTTACAGGTTATAAGTGAATTTAAAGATTCTTTAGCTGACAATTAGCTGAGTTAGGCTTTGTCTAAAAGACCAGGAGTCAGTGAAAAGGAATGCTCAAGATAAAGGGTCTGTTAATCAGAGACAAAGAAACTGGACAGACTCAAGTGGTTTGTTATGTATACTGAGGACCTGCAGGTAGGTCTTGCATAGTTTAGGCCTGTTAATGAGTCACAAAGGACATCTCTAAGAAGGGCCACTTCTTTGAAATGCAGGAGTATTAGTTTGAAGATTAGCAAGGATTCTTCTACAGTGCTTCCTACAGACCTTTATTACACTATTTCCTACAGACCTTTATGACACCAATACTCTGTGATGACCTGGCATCTTACTTCATCTTTGTATCCTTGTTACTTAAAACATAGTAAACCTCATTAAATATTTGTTGAATGAATGATCCTTAATATTCTTCCTGAAACTTCTATAATGCTTTGATCCTAATGAAGGCTTTACAGAAATACAACTACTCCTCTGGCTTATAAAGTGCTTTGGGTGGCAGTTTAGGGAAAGGATTTTTATTTTTCCCTTGAGGTTTATTAGCTTAACTAAAGTCTTCAGGACACTTTTCTTTTGTATTTTTATGAGGCCTCCTTCAAAGTGTACTGTGACAATGCAGACTGATGATTTGTTTCCAAGGCTGAAGATTTATGTCGGGTAAGGCTCTGTGCTTCTAAATGCCCACGATAAGATATCAGCCAACATAACTGTACTTACACGTCCTGGTGTCCAGGGTCTTCTGCTGGATGTCATTTCCTTTCTTCTCCAGTTTGAACTAGAAAAAAAAAATTCCATCTCCCTCAGCATATTGTGAAATATAGTTACCAGAATGCCCAAATTCATGTTTATATCTGAGATGTAGATTAAAATTACAAATAACAGAATGGCATTTGGCCTAACTGAAATGTGATGCAAGACAGAGGTGATTTCTCTTTGTAAGTTGTCAAACCATTTACCTAACTTATATGCCATGAAGTCCTCCTAGCAATACAAATATCAAGTGGGACACAGTATCTCTTCATCTTTAGCACTTACTGAACAAGGGAGCCGCCACTGGTGGGGCAATAGCTGTACACTTAGAGGCAACGGTATTCCAGGAAACCGCATTCGCAAAGGGCTGGAGCCTAGGCCTTGCCTCCCTCCCTCCCTGTCTTCCTCCCTCAGAATGTAGTTAATTTGAAAAAAAACATTAAAAAGGGAAGTCGGGGGGCTCCTGTGGCTCATGAGTAGGGCGCCGGTCCCATATACCGAGGGTGGCGGGTTCAAACGCTGCCCCCGCCAAACTGCAACAAAAAATAGCCGGGCGTTGTTGGCGGGCGCCTGTGGTCCCAGCTACGTGGGAGTGTGAAGCAAGAGAATCGCGTAAGCCCAGGAGCTGGAGGTTGCTGTGAGCTTTGTGACGTCACGGCACCCTGCCTAGGGCGACAAAGTGAGAAAAAGGGAAGTCATCCTAATTTTTGCCTTAATCTTCCAGGGTCCTGACATATAAGCCAAGTGTTCACTTCACGGGACAAATTGTCTTGTCTATTGTTCAGCAACGATTGAGGGGGAAGCAAAGTACCACTGAAAATCAGGCCCTGTGAACGGTTATTACCCCCAATTCTTTGTTATTAGTGTGAAATTATTCCTTCTAGAAGAAAAGATACTAGGGGAGTCACCTTAAGTCCAAAGGCTGAGACTTTATTAGTATGGGAGTCACATTCTTGCTATAAAGCTGTATGTTTGTATGCATAGTTTGGGGGGTTTCTCTGTAAATGTTTAACTGAAACTCCTGCCATGCCCGCTTCCAGTGGAGCGAAGGTGGCTCGGGTCGGGGCGCTGCTCTAGCCCCCATTGCAGGTGACACTTTTTACCTTCCCTGTCCCAACCCTGTCGCTGGCGAGCAGCAGAAGAGGGCCGACCCCACTCCTCCGTCCACACCTCCCCTAGCACGCCCTGTTCCCTTTCCTCTCAAACACTCGTTGGGGAGGAGACCGGCTGCCGCACCCTGGGTCCCCGCCCCTTCGCCCCCAATGCCTGGGAAGAAGAGGGGCGAGCCCAGGGGAGCCTGGGCTTTCCCTTCCGCAGACGTACCTGGAAGCGCGTGTGCCGTCTGGAGGGCACTGTTCCCTCTTTCCTGAAACCGGCCACCACCGGCGGGCGGCAGCCCCTCGTTCGACGCCAGCCACCGCGACCCGGCCGGGCCGGCCCGGGGCTGAGTCTCTACCGTGCAGCGCCAGCGCTAGTGGCGCCGTTGCCTAGCAACCGACAGGCCCTATTTAAAGGAACCTGGGAGCTAGGGACGCGCGCCACTTGCGGGTGCTGCCCGCCAGGCAATCAAAGCCTGGCGGGAGGCCGGAGCATGTCCGGTGAGGCGGTACCGCAGTGGCTTCTCCCCCGCAAGAAACAGGAGCTCACGGGAAGAGCGCTGGGTCAGAGTGGGAAGGGGCGAGAAACTGCGGCCCCACCCACCGTGAGGTTACTACGGAGGGTCTCTGTGACTCACAATGCACCTGAACCTTGTGAGCGTAGCAGGGCGGGGACCGTGTAGCATAGGGCTAGTCCCTAGGCCTGCTGTTAGTAACATGACCTTGTGGAGGGTTTGTTCTGGAAGGTGGCCAGAGTTTGGTTCAGAGTGCCTAACAGTTTGGAAATCGCACCCCCTCCCCTCCTCCCCTCGCATACCCTAGCTGATCCACACACTTATCTGACCTCTGGCCGAGAGAATTTCTGCCTCTGACCCAGGTCAGGAGAGCAATGTGCCCTGACTGTGCCCCTTTGGGCTTGTATCTCAGCTAACCCGTGGTTTCCTCATTGGACAGTCAAGAGTTTCCTTAATCACACTTTCACCAACTTGAATTTAAAATACTTCTTGGGCGGCGCCTCTGGCTAAAGGGAGTAGGGCACTGGCCCCATATGCCGAAGGTGGCCGGTTCAAACCCAGCCCTGGCCAAAAACTGCAAAAAAATAAAAAATAATAATAAAATAATAATAAAATACTTCTACCACCCGGCGCGGTGGCTCACGCCTATAATCCCAGCACCCTGGGACGCTGAGGCAGGTGGATTGCTTGAGTTCAGGAGTTAGAGAACAGCCTGAGCCAGAGCAAGACCCCGGTCTCTAAAACTAGCCTGGCGTTGTGGCGGGCGCCTGTAGTCCCAGCTACTCTGGAGGCTGAGGCAAAAGGATCGCTTGAATCCAAGAGTCTGAGGTTGCTGTGAGCTAGGAGGCCAAGGCACTCTACCCAGGGTGATAAAGTGACACTGTCTCAAACAAACAAAACTACTCTAAGCTTCTAGCAATGTAAAAATGTTTCCTTTTATCAGTCCCCAAAGTACTGTGCATGCTTCAAAGGTTGCTCACTACTTACAGGGTTTGGAAGAGGGCCGACCCCACTACTCCGTCCACACACACAGTATATATATATATATACATTTTTTTTTTTTTTTTTTTTTATGAGACCGAGCCGCGTTTGTGGTCCTCGGTCGGGTGCTGTGCCATCACAGCCCGCAGTAACCTCGCTCTTGGGATTAGGCGATTCTCTTGCCTCAGCCTCCCGAGTAGCTGGGACCACAGGCCCCGGCCACAACGTACAGCTATTTGTTTGCTGCAGTTTGGCCGGGGCCGGGTTTGAACCCACCACCCTCGGTATATGGGGCCAGCGCCCTACCCACTGAACCACAGCCGCCGCCCCCCATGGCATATATTTTAATCACGGTATTTTGTTGAATGAATAAGTGATCTTCTCAGACTTTTGATTGGCCTGGTTGCCAAATACTGATTCTTCCATCACCAGGATGGACCTGGTTAAGGTTGAGGGACCCGAACAGTGGACCTGAGGTGTCTGAAATAGTGATTCTTAGGAAAGCTAGTATTTTCTAGGAAGCGGGAGAGTGAAAGGAAATATTGGCTCTTGAATCTCAAGCGAAAGGAGACTTAAGCACGTTTTTACAGTGACGGTCTACTTTTTCTAGAAGGGCGTGACTTAGGAACAATACCGGGATACATTTCAAAGCTTCCAAACTTCTTGGGAACCGGATCTAACAGGTGTTTGGGAGCTGGCAAGGTTTCATTCAGGCGCCCTGAGGCTTAGTTCTCAGTGCCATTTTTCCTCTTTAGAGAACCAAAGTCAACAAAGTTTGGAGGTAGGAAGAGGCCTAATATCAATATGTGTTTTATTATGAACTCCATCAGAATTAGTTTGTGGGACTCTGACAAAACTTTCCTTGATATTGAGTCTCCAAATTGCCTTACACACATCGTTTGTTTTAATTGTTATAAAAGGATCCCATTTATTTTTCTTTGAGGTAAGATCCCTTATTAATGTAATAAAAGAATCTTTCCTTATTGCTCTGTGCCTCAGTTTCTTTATTTGTAAAATGGGAATAATAATTGTACCTAACTCATAAGATTGTTGAGGATCCAGTGAGTTAATATTTTAAAAACTCTTAGAAAAGACACAGAGTAATTCCTTTATAAATGTTGCTACTCTTACTATTACCTTGCCTTATACATTCATGACACTCCTAAAATATAAATATACACTCACTGATGGTGATCATTCAGCGTATGCTCTGGAAAATGGAGTCTGAAATCTCAAGACCCAGAATTCCAAACCTTTATTTCAACTGAGTTTCAGACTCCTACTAAGCAACTCCACCCCATTCTCACATTGCTGAAAAAATCACAAAGGATTACCTTGGGCCTGCTGTAATTCTCTTTTTAAACGTGGTGGGTCACTCTTTCTTGAACTAGAGGCATCAAATGGCAGAGAATCAAGAGCAGTGAGGATACAGAGTTTGGATATTCAAAGCTACTGAAGAAATGGAGAGGTTTCAAATATGTAAGTCAGAAAACAGTTTACTATCCTCTGGAAGCTTACCTGAGACTAAGACAACAAAACACTTGATAATGAAAGAATCACCTAGTCAACGGACAGGGCTTACCATGTAGGAGATTGAGACCCAGAGAAGGCTTAGAAGCCCAAAGAAGGTTGTTTGGGATTGGTTCCTTCTACAGGCTCTGAGTGAGGACCTCTCTTTTAGCTTCTGATGGTCCAACAATCTCCCCCTTCCATGACTTGCAGATGTATCACTCCAGTCTCTGCCTCTGTCTTCACATGTTCTCCCAACATGTCTGTGTGCCTGCCCATAGCTACCTTCCCTCTGTGTGCCCAAATTTCCTTCCTCTTATAAGGACATCAGTTGTTCGATTAGGGCCCACCCTCCCCTTGAGTCTTAATTCTAATCTGAGCTTCTCAGTGAGGCCTACCATGACCCTTTTATTTAATACTGCCAACTTTCAACCTCTCCAGCACTACCACTATGCCTTACCCTGCTCTATTTTTTTGTAACACTATTTTCTTTGATTTTTTTTTTCTTTTTTAATTTTAGGGATGAGGTCTCAATCTCTGCTGAGGCTAGAGTACAGTGGTGTGGTCACAGCTCACTGCAGCTTCCAACTCCTGGGATTAGGTTATCCTCTCAACCCAGCCTCCTGAGTAAATATGACTACAGGTGCATGTCACTACACCCAGCTCATTTTTTCCTTTTTTTTTTTTTTTTGAGACAGAGACTAACTCAGTCACACTGCAGTAGAGTGCCCATGGTGATACTCTTGCCTCATCTTTCCAAGTATCTGGGAATACAGGTGCCCGCTACAATGCCTGGCTATTTTTTAGAGACCAGGTCTCACTCTGGCTCAGGCTGCTCTCAAACTCCTGAACTCAAGCAATCTGCCTACCTTGGCCTCTCAGAGTGCTGGGATTACAGGTGTGAGTCACTGCACCTGGCCCATTTTTTCCATTTTTAAAGGACAAAGTCTAGGTATGTTTCCCAGGCTGACTATTTTATTTCCTAACAGTCTATTATGTTATCCTCTGTTTTCCCTATACTCTTTGTCCCCAGGCTGCACTATGCCATGAGCTCCAAGAGGGCAGGGATCTTTGATTCATTCACTGATGTATCCTGGGCAGGGATCTTTGATTCATTCACTGATGTATCCTAAGCACCAAGCACAGTACACATGGTAACTACTAAACATTACTTATTGACTGGATGAATGAATTGAGCTCATACCACGTGCCAGGAGTGTTCCATTCAATGTTCATAACAATCTTATGATGTAGGTACTATTGTTACTTATATTTTATGGTTGAGCAGACTGAAATCACACTGAGGGTAAGTAACTGCCTAAACTCATACAATTAGGAAATGATAGAGCTAGGGTTTGAACATGGCTGTGGAGTTTTTCAATGATCATACAGCATTGATATATGACCACTAACATTAGGGAGACCTTATATCCAGCTATCTCTTGTTTTGACATTCACATTTTCCAACAGCAGGCAATGATCAGTAAGAATTTTCCAACTATTCTCATGTCATATTTTGCTAAGATATACTTTCATGATGTTTTGTAGATGGTATCATAGGAAGTCTGGAGTCTATCTGGGTTCAAATACCAGTTCTACCAATTAACCACTATATGTATTTGATCAAATTGCTTAATTTCTCTGTATCCCAGGTTTTTCATTGGTCATTTAGGAATAATTATAGCACTTATATAACAGGGTGGTTGTGAAGATAAATTGGTTACTTATATGTAAAGCAATTGTGCTTGATAAATAGAAAGTACACAATAGTTCTTAGCTATTGGTACTGATAGTTTTGTGCAACTAACACATTTTGATACAGTCTTGCCTTTAATTTAGAAGTTGTTATACAAATCTATCCTTGTTAGAAGTAGGAATAATGGTTACTTTGGGGTGGGGTAGTGACTGGAAAAGAATACAAGGCAGGTTTTTGAGGTTTTGGTAATATTCTGTTTTCATATGGACACTGGTTACATGAATGCATTTACTTTGTGAAAAAATCATGGAAATATGTACTTAAGATTTGGACCTTTTTTCCGTTAATGTCCCTCAATAATATTTTATTCAAAACCACTGAATTCAGCCTCATATCACTTTCTCCTACTTTCTCTATTCTTTTCTTAAATTTCTCCACACTGACATTTATCCAAGTAACATTTGCTGAGCACCTCAATGTGCCTGGAATTGGTCTAAGAGCTAGAAGTATTCAGATAGGCAAATGTAATAAATGCAATGATCAATGTATTCACAAACTAAAGAGGGGCTCAGATGAAGGAGTAGTTGATCAGAAAAGAGAGGCTTGAGTTGAGGAAGTCTCAAGCTCCTTGGAAGTTGAACACTCTGAGCTGGTTCTTGAATGATGAATAGTAGTTCTCTGGACAAAGGAGATAAAAGCAGAAGGAATAACACATGCAAAGGCACAAAAGCTTGAAACAGCATGACAGGTTGAAAATCTTAAACTAATTCAGATTTACTGGAGCTTAAAGTGGACGAGAGGAGGTGGGAGGAGATGGAGTGAGAACGAGAGCCCACAGAAAAAGGTGCTACAAATTTGGTTTAACAAATTAAAATAGTCAAAAATCCTACTATATGAGTTCACATAGTTGATTTACCTTACGAAAGCATTCAGCTGGATTCAGGAAATATTTATTAATTTATCTATAACATATTAGGTAGTCTACTAAATACTGAGTGCTCAAAAATTAGTAAAATCAACAAACCCCAAGCACCAGAATCATGAAGAAAGTGACTTCAAAGCACCTAATAATTAAATTGCTTAAAGCTAGTAATGGAGAAAATCCTAAAAGCAGCCAGAGGAAAAAACAACATATTATATACAGTGGACAGGGAGTTTCTTATCAGAAAAAGTGCAAGCCAGTAGACAGTGGAAGAATATCTTTAAGGAAGTGAAAGAAAAAAAAATTCCAACCTAGACTTCTTTGTCCAGTAAGTGTTCTTTCAAACACAAGGGCCAAAACCTTTTTTTTCAGATACACAAAAGAAGAAATAATTCATCACTAGAAGCCTTGCACTGAAATCAATGTCGAAGGAAGCCCTTCAGTACTGATACCAGACAAAATATCTGAGTCTACACAAAGGAATGCAGAGCACCTTAAATGGTAAATATGTGGGTAGCTATAAATCTTTTTTCTTGTTTAAATCTCTCTAAAGATGGTCAACTGTCTAAAGCAAAAATGATCAATATTTTATGAGTTTATAACATATGTAAAATAAAATGTATGACAAAATAGCACAAATATTGGGAAGGAAGAAATAGAAGTGTACTAAGTTTCACGTATACCATTGTAAGATGCACCACAAGTGTATTCTCACCAATCCCCCTCCTTCCACCCACCTCCCCCCTCCCTCCCCGTAAATGTCTCAACACAATAACTGTGAAATTGCCAGGAAGGCTATGTTAACCAGTGTGATATAAACGTGTCAACCGGTCTGTGAAACTAGTGTATGATGCCCCATGATCATACCAATGTATTAGGTCATTTCAAAAGTTTTGTCCGTTTTTATGAGTCTACTCTAAACTGTAATATCTCAGTGAATATTTATTCAATTTAATCAAAATAAGTGCCATTTGAATCAGTGCACTTTTGCAAACATAACACAAGTCAATTTATTTCCTCAGCATTAAAAATTGGATGCTCGGGATTCGATGAAGTCAACGAATGCCATTTTTGCTAGGTCCTCATTGGCAAAGGTTCTACTGGTGAGAAAGTTATCAAAATGCTTGAAAAAATGATAGTCGGTTGGCGAGAGGTCTGGGGAGTATGGTGGCTGGGGCAGAACTTTGACGCTCAATTCCTTTAATTTCCGGACGGTGATTTGTGAGACGTGCAGCCGGGCGTTGTCGTGGAGCAGGATTGGACCTCTTCTGTTGACCAGTGCTGGCTGCTGCTGATGCAATTTTCGGTACATTTCATCAATTTCCTCACAATAGGACTCTGCTGTGATGGTTTGGCCTGGTTGCAGAAAGTTACAGTGAATCACACCAGCCACTGACCACCATACAGTAACCATCTTTTTTTGGTGGGGTTTCACCTTTGAGAAGTGCCTGGGTGGCTCATTGGTGTCCACTGTCCTGAATGTTTCCTATTGTCATAGAGAATCCACTCTTCATCACTTGTGATGATCCGATCCAAAAAAGGATCATTTTGGTTGCGCAAAAGCAATGAAGAACAAACCTCGAAACGTGACAATTTCTGCCAATCGTTTAAATCGTGGGGCACCCACTTTTCGAGCTTTTTGACCTTTTTGACCTTTCCAGCCCCTTGCCAGCTCTGTAAATGCTGCAATGCTTCCAGGCCAGGAAGGATGGACACAGCAGGAAAGAAACATCCAGCCCCCTTTACAATTGCCAGAGCATTGAATGCCCTTATACAGATCCATCAGCAGAGGGTAGAAACCTCATTGTCACAGAGTTTGAGCACAAACTTGGTAATTTTCTGTCGAGTGCCTTGTGCATACAAAATTCTGCTTTTCTTCTTCTTCTTTATTATTTTTCACGTATTCCTGAGAAAGATTAATGGTTAGTTTATAATTTTCTTCCACTGATGAGAAATTTAAGAAACCATGACTGACGTGGATTTTAAATTGGGGAAGTTATTTTGTTATATTTAATCTGGCAAAAGTGTATCTCACCATCTTTAACAATTATGTGGTGTTCTCAACCCTGGCTGAATATTAGAAACACCTGACGTGTTTGAAAAAGCATGTGGGCTGGCAAGGGCTCTGGGCACCAGTCGGTTTTAAATGTTTTGCAGACAGTTCTCGTGAGTTGCTGGGGATGAGAATCCTTGGATAAAGAGAACACTTGAAGAGTTATTTAAGTGAGTTCCTCTTAATCACATGTCTTCTCATTCAGAACATACATCCATTTCAGGTCTCTGTCAGCAGCCCTAGGATGGCTCGAGCTGTGTGTGTGTGTGTGTGTGTGTGTGTGTGTGTGTGTGTGTGTGTATGCACGTGTGTTTCCAAGTAAAGAAGGCTTTTCCAAGTGGAAAATGGTGCTGTACGTTGTAACTCTTAAGAACTTGAATTTCCTTCTTTGGGAATTTTGAGTTTCCTTGTCCACTTCTCATGGATAAAATACTATGATCCCCAGTCAATTTCTTCATCTGTAAATAATAATACCAATATCTAAATTTTTTAATCTGAGGATTAAAAAGACATTTTTATGGGTTTAATTTTGCCTCCCCCTCAAGAGATAGAAGTACCCACTCTTTGTATCTAAAAATGTGACTTAGAATCCCCAACAATAAGAAAAAGTGTAAATAAAAAAGTGACTTATTTGGAGATTGGGTTTTTAAAGGCATAAAATGAGGTCATCAGGTGGGCCCTGATTCAAGATGACTGGAGTCTTTATAAAATGGGCAGACTGGACACAGAGACAGACATGCAGGAAGAAAGACATTGTGGAGAGACGGGAGGGAGAAGGCCACGGGCACTCTAAGGAGGCAGCCCTGGAGTGGTCCCTCCTCTCGCAGCCTTGATGACACCTTGATTGTGGATGTTAAACCTTCAGAACTGTGAGAGAGTAACTCTATGTTCACATCCAGCTACACCCCTTTCTGTGGTAGTTTGACATGGCAGCCCTGAGAAACTGGTACAGCATTACAGAATTTGCTTACCATGGTGCCTGGCACATAGTATTACATGAGCTCAGTAAAAATGAAAACTCTACTCAAAGGACATAAGAAATAGAAACTGTTACCAATACTACGAAAAGCAAAAATATTAGATTATTTGAGAATGCAGTCAATCACAATTTTCCGTGGGAATTCATAAAATGATGTGTAATAAATTTATTAATGTTGAATCTTGTTTCAAGCATACAGATTATATTGTTAGCCCATCCTTAAGTGCAGAGCCAATGCCACCTTTTCTGAAAGACTTTTTTAGAGCAGGGTTAGGTTCACAGCAACATTGGGAGGCAGGGACAGAGCATTCCACACGCTGGACGGCGCTCCTGGTCCCCAGCCTCCTGCATAACCAACTCCCTCACCAGTGGCACATTTGTTACATTATTGTTGCTCGAAGTCCACAGTTTTACATTGTACTTGGTGCCATATATCCTGTGATACTGACCAGACTATACTGACCCATTATGTGACATGTAGCCACCATCATAGTATTATGCATGGAATCTTCCCTGCCCTGGAAAGCTGCTGTGCTCTGCCCGTTTCCCTCTCTCTCTCCTCCCTAGTCCTTGACAAGCACCATCTTTTTTTTTTTTTTTTTTATTGTTAACTCATAGCTATGTACATTAGTGCAATCAAGGGGTACAATGCTGGCTTCATATACAATCTGAAATATTCTCATCAAACTGTTCAATGTAGCCTTCATGGCATTTTCTTAGTTATTGTATGTAGACATTTGTATTCTGCCTTTAGTAAGTTTTGCCTGTACCCATTCTAAAATGCACCGTAGGTGTGGCCCCACCCATTACCCTCCCTCCACCATGACCTCCCCCTCCCTTCCCCTTCCTTGGCCTTTTCCCCATAGTCTTGTCCTATAGTTGGGTTATAGCCTTCATGTGAAAGCTATAATTTAGCTTCACACTAGGGCTGAGTACATTGGATACTTTTTCTTCCATTCCTGAGATACTTTGCTAAGAAGAATATGTTCCAGCTCCATCCATGTAAACATGAAAGAGGTAAAGTCTCCATCTTTCTTTAAGGCTGCATAATATTCCATGATATACATGT